>VZRL01003386.1:123001-147422 GCA_013397895.1 Origma solitaria
AAAAAAAAAAAAAAGAGGGAATATTTATATCTAGCATATATAAGCAATAAAGTAAAAAGGGATGACTTCAGTCTGTAATCCCTTTGGAAAAAAGAAGTAAATATTTATGACCATATAGGAATGCTGCAGATGGCGTGAAAAGAAGACGGTTGAGCTGTAACAGTGAGGAGGATGTGGCACTACTAGTGATACTGCTATATCAGTGACAGTCTGATGATGTAAATTCATGAATTTTTGTAGTGCAAAGCAACATCTCTTGATAAATTTTTTAATATAATTGGAAGAAAACAACTTTTTTTTGTGGGTTTCTTTTGGGTTTTTATTTTGTGGGGTTTTTTTGGTTTTGTTTTGCGTTTTTTTGGTTTTTTTTTTTGGGGGGGGTTGGGTTTTTTTTTTTTTTTTAGTGTTTGGGATATAAATGGTAATTTGGAAATCTAAATAGAATTTTACAAAAAAGGCAATTGCTATCCAGAAAAAAAGGCTGAGTTGATGATAATAATCAAACTATGGTCTAGCCATGGACACCTGGAACAGTGATGTTCCTGCTGAATGCTTTATTTAAAACTGCAATTGGTGAAGAATTCTTTGAGACACAGATTCATGGATAGCTCCTTTGGGTACCTGAAAAAAATGTACAAGAAAGATGAAGAGTGACTATTTACAAGGCCCTGGAGTGATGGAACAAGGGAGAATTCCTACACCTGAAAAATAGTCAGTCTAGACTGAATATCTGTGAGATCAATATCTTGCAAAACATTGTCCAGTCTATCATATATAGCCTAATAAAATAATACTCATCAAACTCAAAGATTCAAAATTTTAAATACTCTTAAAATCATCCTGAAAGTACAATCACTGAGAAATATTCCTATGATCTTAAAAGTGGGAGAACAGTTCTGGATCCAAGTTTGCTTTTAAGTTATAACTAGACTAAAACTATGATTAGGTCACTAATCTAATATTAAGGTTACCTTTGAGGTTTTTGCCCTCAAAATTCAGGTGTCCCTGGGACCTTCTGTAAAAATTGTGACACTTCTATCATCAAGATATTTCTGTGTCTATAATACTGTGTGTACAACCAAATTCAATCTATTCTATTTTGCAATATTTTATGAAACGTAACTTCGTTTTATTCAGTATCCTTCATTTCTACTTACAGAGGTTTTAACAGATTTATGATCTCATCTCCTAATCAGCCTGGGCTGTGTTCAGTGTTCAGAGGGCCTTAAGTAATTCTCTTCTTATTCTCTGTTCATGGCAGGAACTAAGCCTGTTCTTTATACAACAGTTTTTAGACTACTCAAAGTAAAGTTGCTAAAAAAAACCATAAGAGACTAATCAACTTTCCTGTGTATGTTCTTAATCACTCATATAATCTGTTTTGTATTGACCAGAGGTGGGATACTTGAGAAACCAGCCTGTATTCCAAGATTTGACCTTCAACTCTTCTTAGAGAAAAAACATTTTTCACTGCAGATCCTAAAAAAGTAGAGAATACTTAACAAATCTATTTGCCTTTATTTCTATTTTGAGATAAAAAAGAAAGGAAATATCAATATAATACATGTTGATTCCTTGTGGATGTGTAGCCTATTTTAAAACCATTCCCTTTTCAGAAGTTTCTTTTAGGAGGCTGGAGTGTGATGCAGAGGTTTAAGAGTAGCATAAAAGATATGAGGAGAGCTTGCTCTATTATAAGTGTTGCAGTCCAGTAACTATTTAAAAAATCCAGGTTTAGAGGGGAATGGCAAATAAATTTGAAAAGAGAAGATGAAGAAGAAAGGGGGAAGGGAGACAAGAGAAAAGAAAACTAAATTGGAAGCTGAAGAGGATGAAAGGGAAATGTGAAGGAGGGTTAAAAATAAGAAGGAAGGAGAAGGTGTGCCATTCTTTAACCTTATAATTCCCTAATAATTGCTAAGTGAAGCAAACCTGGATTTATTAGAGATAAGGAAAAAAGGAAAGTAAAAATATTAGGTGAAAATTGCTTTAAATGTACAACTGTTTATGTTGGATATTACTTCACAAAAATGTTCAGCTTTATCTGCCCACATTATGTCCTAGCACAATGGTCAGACTTGGAAAGACTTGGAAGACCTTTCCTTTCCTTTTTTCAACTAGCTCTAGAGGCCTTGATCTTAAGAATATTACCTTACACAGCAGAGAAAGGAAAATTGCTCTCACCCTTTTTTATGATTATTTGTGTGCGCAGCAGAGAATTGTGTGTTGGAATTTATTGCTGATACAGAAAGAAGCACAAATGACCTGTGGCTGTGGGCTGTCCTTTCAGACCTCCAAAAGCACTTGGCATGGAGCTGAAAATACACAAAAGCCTCTATAAGGTGACTCCTGCTGTTTTGCAAGGCAGTGTAAAGATAGATAATGCAAAAATAAAGAAGAAATATTTATTTGAAATAAATTGACATTGGTGGAGCTGTATCAGTTTACACTGATGGGAGATCTGTTCCAAGAAGTCTACGGAGCTGACCTTATCTTCTCCTCTAGACAAGTATTGCACTGAGTTTGCTGAGAATCTGTTTCCAGCTGTCTGCATTTTATTTCAAGTTTGTAGTACTTGGAGGACTTGGCATATTTTTCCGTTTGCTCATAATTGCGAAACCCAGATCTTGACATAAAGTGATTACATTAGTTAAAAAAACAACAACAACAAATTTAAAAAACCATAACACCACCATCATAACAACAACAACAAAAGAGACAAAAAATATACACAAAAAAACCCAAAAACAAAAACCAAAAAACCAAAAAACCAAAAAACCCAAACCAAAACCTATCAGATTTATTTGTTGACTGAAGCATCGCAGAACAGGGAAATGTTCTGTCATGATAATAAGAAAGTCATTCATTATTATCTAAATCCCACAAAACACAAGCGAGAGAGGAAAAAAAAACCCCACATTCATAAATACATATTCAATTAGTAAAGAAAGAAAAATTAAGACAGAAAATGTTAGAGTTTTTTAAGCCAACACCACTTTTTGGGACACACCTATATTTTATAGGAGTTTTATCAAATGATTACTAAAATTGCGTGGTAGGAGTATAATTTACTCTACAGCATTACAGCATCATCCATTTCAGCAGATTCTTAGAAATAATGTGGAAAACACAAAAATAAAGCTGTGTCAAGAATTTTTTATTCTGAGAAGAGGAACTGCAACACAGCCCCGCCTCCTTCTTTATGGTGGCTGTCATTGCATGTGTGTGTGTGTGTATTCAGGAACATGCTGCCTTCAAATCATATCTTCCTCTCATACCTTCATTTGTTTGAATTCTAAATTTAATTAAAAAAAAAAAAAAAAAGAAAGAGGTAGCTAACACATATGTAGGGGGAAACTGTAGTACACCTCTCACTTCCATGCTATAGCAGAAGTAAAGACAGTACCATGCTTACCCAAGCTGTTAAGTTAACTCCAAAAAGCCCTACATGTCTCATCATGAGAATGCAGCAAGAGCTGTTTTGTTTGGATTTCAGTGAGCAGCTTACTCAAATGATTCAAAGAAGGGGGAGTATGTGGAAAATACAAATAAAAAAGGAAAATAATCCAATTCTCAACTACCTGAGCAAAAAAAAAAAACCAAACCAAAAAAACCAACCAAACAAAAAAACCAACCAACCAACCAACAACAACAACAAACTAATGCAACTTTTAACCAATTTAATGTCAGTATTTAAAAGTGAGTCAAATGAAAGCCGAATCAGAATGGGGCTAGAATTCATGTTTATTTGGACAGCTAAAGTAAGCATCCATTTGGATCGCTGATTTCAATCAGCCAGAAATCTTATTGTGCATGATCTTCTTCTTTTTTTTTTTTCCCCGACTATTTTCACATTCAGACATTTTCCAGTACTCATTCCTGTGGCCTATAACTCTTACAAGATAGAGTTCTCTCCACAGCCAGCACACAGTTTTTTCCCAGTTTCTGGGAACTGTTTCCCAGATACTATATCTCTTGCTCTGGCTTACTATTTGGAACTAAACTTATTTGTATCTCAATTTAACTGTGCATAAAGTAGTTGTAAATGTGTTTATTTCTCATGGGCCTTGAAGAAGTTATTTCTTATATTTTCTCTCTCACACACTTTTATTGTTCTTTCACTCTTACTTTATGTTTCCTTTTCTGTCTTATAACCAGCCATTAGAGTGAAATCCATCCTCAACTGAGTCAACAGTAAACATCCTTGACTTTGTTATTTTACATATATATAATTAGAATGCCTTTGGAAAAGACACTGTGTTTTCAGCAAGGCACTGATCTATGTCACTCACTTTACCTGAAAGTGAGAAGGCCCTTAGCCAGCCAACTTCCCTTCTGCAGGAGGGCTCATCCTCTCAAAAGAAAGACGTCCAAGTAATGTGGAAAGAATTTCCCTCAAGAGGTACTTATTTTTCTCCATTGTCTATGGAGAGAATCCAGGCAACCATCCTATATGAGGTGTCTATTTTTCAGAGCGATAAACTCAGTAGGAAAGAATAGGAAGAATTCATCTCACTTAGGATAAGACTTCTAAGTTAGACATTTCAGTGTGAACTAGTCATTCCAAACTCCTTTTATAAGTAAAGGAGAGATATAAGCACTTTTGCTTGTTCCTCAGGGCTGTTCATTTCATCCTAAAAAGGCTTGTTAAAATAGGTCAGATGACTTCAGTCTTCCAAAACTGAGAGAGATGAATCTGACCTATTTGCTAAAAAGTACTCAGCACAAAAAGACTTTGATTTTAGTCATATCATCAATATAATGAAAATTATAAATAGTCACTCTAATAGTTGGTGGAAGTTTTTAGAGAAGCAGAAGAAATAATAACCTTGAATTATTCTCATTACCTGACTCATACGACAGCCTTTGATTTTCCATTGCTCCCTCATTTTGCTTCCATCTTTAGAGATTGCTTGTTTAGAGATTCTTAGTTCCTTTGTCATGTGCCATATTTTCATACAACAAAACAAGCCTTGAAATGACTTTGGATATGATGGAAATGGAATACTTAGCTGCATACCTGTCCTTTTGTGTCTGTTTCCTAATGTCTAAGTAGACAGGCTGTCATAATCTTGCATAAGTACCTGTGTAGGCAGGGAGATGGGTGCCCATAAAAAAGAAAAAAAAAAAAAAAAAGTGCATTATTTGTGTTGGTAGAACAAACCATGGGACCTGCGCTCCTGTCTGGTTTTGTGTCTTTCAGTAGGACAGTGCAAAATGCAGAACTTAGAAAATGCTTTCTTTCTGTGTCCCAAAAGAAGGAAATTTTGTGTTCTTTTCAGATCCCTTCGGCAACTGTCAAGGCACTTCAGTCTCAAACTTTTGTCTAACCAGGGTATCTCCATCTGCCCAGATCTTATTATGTTACACTTACAGGGCTGAAAACAGTGTCTGTACTAGTTCAGGCCAATTCTGTGGCAAGTTATGGAAATTAGGACCAAACCCTTGACCTCAGGCTTGGGTTTATTAATTTGGATGCAGGAATGATGGACTGTTTACAGTAACATGTTGCTCCTTCAGAAGATTTCTATTTCTTACCCTGTGGAGTCAGTTTAATAAATTTTGTTCATTCATTCATTCATTCATTCACACCAGTATTTACAGGCATGAATTTTATTAAGAATATTTGTCAAACATCCATCAAGGAACTCAAACCTGGACTGAAATTCTTCTTTCTTAAGGCAAATGCTTCCTTCCCTGATCTTCTGCAGCCTAGTCATTCACTGTTTTCATCTAGAGAATTTTTTTTTGCTAAGCCCTAGAATAGTCAAGAGATGTGTTCAATACTGCAAAATGAGTGCCTTCTTGATTGCTATTAGTCTTAATAATTACTACTAAAAGTATCTTTGGCTTACTATCCAGCACAGCAGTTTGTTATATTTGTTGAAGAAACAGGAGACTGGATTTAGCCGAGATGGGCACTTTATATATAAAGAGACCAAAGAAATCTTTTGGGTTTAGTATGATAAAATTTATTGCCATCCAAAATTGTACATATACAAAATATTGAATATTTACTACAGTTCCTTAAAGGAGCTGTAGGCTTATATGTACAATATTGTTTTATCATAAAGATGTGATATCTTGGGAGATAAAACAACAGTATTTTGAACAGCAATTAAAAATTTCACAGAGAAATCTGGATTTAAGATCGGTCATCGCATATGCAGTGCAGATTGTGGATGGACAGAAGAAACTGGAAGGACTGGACAAACAGATGCTTTTTCCTGCATTTTTAAAGCATCTCCAGAGCAGGTGAAGGTAATGCATGCTGTATACTTGAGAACTATAAGAGTCAGATCATGGATCATTTGCCACCTATTCTCAAGACTCATTTCCGTTCCAGTGTTATTTGTGTTGGTTGGAATACCCAGGCATTACTTCAGCATTACTACTTCTACTTCTGAAAGACAGAAACTGTCTTTCCCAGTGAGATGGAGTTATGACTGCTCCTAACTGTGCAATCCTTTTCATAAAGTCATTGTAATGGCACTGCAATGTTCACTTATTCTAGTGGCTATTCAGATTTCTGAAGGGGAGGTTATGAACTTATCCCAGGTTATCTGTCTAGAGCCTGTATAATTTTGTCAAAGTCTGATACAGTAAAATATTTTGTGTGAAATTTTAATTTCTCAGTTTGTCTGGTTCTGATTTTTTGGTTGTAGGGATTTGTATTGTTCTTTTTATGCCTTTAAGAAAGGGATAAAAAGAAACAATCTGCTCGTTAGGAGGGAAAAAAAAAGATTAAGAATCTACTTTCTTTGTTCTTCAGCTCTACTACCTATATTTTCTGCTGAACAATTTTTCTGTCAACAGTGTAATGAATTTATCTTTCTCAGCTCTGTCTTTCAGGAAAAAATAAACCTTTCCGGTGTCCAAATAAAGAATGTCAAAGAGTGAACTTATTGTTTCGCCACAATAATGGCCTTGGCATTAGGATGTATGGAATTTCTTCCGTTTTTTTTTTTTTTAACTTTTCTGACTGAATGTGTGCCCTGTGGATCAGTGAATTGATTCAGCTGTGGTGTGTGTGTAGACTACTTAGCAAATACATTTTCTGTTTAATATTCTATGTTTTAGCATCTATGGGTCATCATTGAGAAAGGCAGCAGCTAAGCACAAAGATTTTCCAGTTAACTTCTGTCAACTTAGCAATATGCAGGTGAAACTCTGATTTGTTACATGTGATGTGGATCAAAAGGAATTCTGTTGGATCTATTGGAGCAATAATCTGCACATACTAGTGTAATATATCTGAAAAAGGGGATGTCCTTCTAAAAAACCAGCAACCAAACAACACAAACCTGTATTTTTTTTTCTTAATGGTTATTTTTTTTGTTTCATGCTCTGTTCATTCATGAGGTAACCTGCTTTAATATCAATATGAAAAAACCCTGGCTGAAAGTAAGGCTGTCTCGAGTGAGAGCTCACACAGACAGTCACCCTGAGGTCACTTGTTGAAATCCAGCACAGATCAATAGCAATGATGCCTTTTTGGCAGACAAAAAAGCTCTTCAGTGGACTTCAGTCCAGGCCAGAACAGATAAGTTCCTCTGGAGAAGAGTTGAGTAGTCTGAACTCACCCTCCACTGAAGTAAATTGCTGAAGCAGAGGATGAGAAAGAAACATTTTGTGGATGAACCAAATCATTCACAACTTGAATTGTCAGTGCAGCACTTTTCCCCATCACTGATTTTAATTAAAATAGTACCTTACACTCAGTTAGAAATTCTTTGTACACCCTCACTTATATCAAGAAGCTGATTATGCCCATTTTCTTATGGACACTGTGCTTATAAAAGCTGATTTTTTTTAATATGAGAGGTGAATAAAATAATGCTGTGCCAGAAGGGAGAGAAACATTTGAAGATGAGTAAATCTGAAATTTTTCATGATTTTCCACCAGTTGCTCAAATTTTCCTCTCTTTAATCTGATCTTCAAGGCTACACTGAAAGTAAGAGCGTAAAAGCCAAGAACACATTAATCAGACAGAAATACATTTCTGATATTTGGTGAGCTTAAAACAAACAAATTATTTAAAAACACCCCAAAGCCCCAAAAGTTATTTATTTGAAAGAAAAAACAAACAAACAAACAAACAATATAAAAAACCACAATGAAAAGAAAATCTAAAACTAGAAACAAAGGGAAAGTATTGTAAGGAACTATGAAAATACTCTTAAGTGTGTGAAAAAAAACCCAAACAATACTCGGTTTAAAAGTGAATGTCTCTATATATGACATTTTTCCATGCAGTTTGTTGCCTGGTCTCAAAATCTGGTCCTTCTCTTTCATCCCTCACATAAAGGTTTTCTTTCCAGAATCACCCTCCCCATATGAAGAAATTGCATTAATAAACCAGAACAAGACTATAGAGTAACATGATCTATATCTTTAAGAGCACAATGCACATGGACTGTCACACATCCATAGGTCATAATTCGCAGTGTGGGAAAAAAGCAAACAAACAAACAACAAAGAAAACACCCCAAAATAAAATTAAAAAAAAAAAACCAAAACAACCCTCCCAAAACCAAACAAAGAAACAAAAAAAAACCCAACCAAAAACCAAAAAAATTAACTCTTTCCAGGTAGGTTTTTTTAAAAAACAAAACCAAAACAAAATAGATAAATTAGCAAGAATAATGCTAGAAAGATGAGCATTCCAGATACCCTACTTGTGATAGTTCTCAGGAGAATAAATACTTTTTTGTGTTTACTTAGGGAAGATAAAAATCTCTGGTGCCATAGCTACACCATCAAAAAAATTAAATCGTTACGGGGAATATTTCTGAATTCCAGAAATCAATTAGTTGTAAAGCTAAATTGTAACAGTGGTTCCCAATAACCTTTTGAACCATCTGACTTGAGATGTCCCAATTTTCTGATATTTTGTGTGTTTAGCACAAGCCAGAGACCAGTTTAAACATATCTACCTTCTTTTGAAGGTGAAAAGCATTTAATAATATGGACATAGCCTTTTCTGTGCCAGTTGGCCTCAGTACCAGAAAACAGTGCTGGGCACATTTAAGCTGACAATTTCTCTGTTTATTTTCATCTCCATCTGCTTGCAGATCCATAAACAATTATTTTCTCCCATTTCTAACAAATCAAAGAATTGTGGGGTACTTTAGACCATAGAGATTGCCAGAAAACATCTTGCCTGTCACTCAGATAAGTGATAGATTAAAGTATTCAGGACTCTGTCTGCACAAACTCTGTGTGTTGGTTTTGCATGGTCTGGTGTTTGGTAGTGGAACTGCCACACATGTGGCTTCTTGTGAAGCTGTTGGAAGCTTCCAGCACGTCCAGGAGAGCCAATCCCTGACAGCTCTGAAGACGATGGACATGCCACTGGCCAAAGCTGGGACTATTAGAGATGATGGTAATGCCTCTGTGATAACATATTTAGAAAATCAAAACAAAGTTCGACACAGTTTTTTCTAGCCAGAGAAGGAGGAGGAGGTGGGAACATATGAGAGAAACAACACAGAGACACCAAGGTCAGTGGAGAAGGAGGGAGTGGAGGTGCTCCAGGTGCTGGAGCCAAATTTCCTCTGCTGACCACGGTGATGACCATGGGGGAAGCAGGTGGTGCTCCTGCAGCCCATGGGGTCCACAGGGACCAGAGATCCACCCATAGCCCGTGGGGAGGTGCCCATAGCAGTGTGGGTGGATGCCTGGAGGAAGCTGTGATCCAATGGCAGTCCCAGTGGAGAGAAGAGGCACTGCTTCCAGGCTGGAGCCGCCTGTCCTTGGAGGTCTACACCCTGTGGATGAGGGACTCACGGCACAGCAGTTTTGGAAGGACTGTGTGCCCGTGGGAGGAACTCACATTGCAGCAGTTTTGGGAGAGCTGCTGCTCATGAGATCGGACCACGTTGGAGGACTTAGTGGAGAACTGTCTCCCATGGGAGGGATCCCACAGTGCAGCAGGGAAAGGACTCCTCTCTCTGAGCCACAGAAGATCTCAGATGATAAACTGACCTAAACTCCCATGCCCTGTCTCCCTGAGCTGTTGGTGGGGAAGGAGGGAGTGGTTGGGGGAAAAAGAGCATTTTTGAAGGCTTATTTTATTTCTCATTATCCTCCTCTGACTTTGTTAGTAATAAATTCACTTTGTACTTCTAAGTTGAGCCTGTTTTGCCCTTGGAGTGTTATCTCCCTGAACTTATCTCAGGGAGAAAACCTTTTTTCTCTCCCCTGTGCAGCTGTGGCAGGGAAGAGAGAGCGAGTGGCTGTCATGGGTGCCTGGCATTTGGGGCCAGTGTCAAACCATGACACTTTGAGGATCATTAAAGGAGAGAAGATCCCACAAGACCTTTGCAAACAATTTCCAGTGTTCTACCACCATGGTTTCATGAGAGCTGGCCTGAACAGCAAAGATGAAAGCAGGGAAGGTGTTCAGTAGCTCAGCCTCTGTCCCAAGCATTGCTTTTCTACTCAGTAGCAGCCCCACATTTTTGTGAATATTCCAATTTTTATTGATCTGTTTGGGAAGAAGAATACACTTCACATTGCTCTTGGTTTTCACTGGAGAGCATGGGGCATTTCCAGGGGATTATTGAGAACTCAGGCAAGCAGCAGCAAGCTGATGACCAATCCTGGTACTGCACTCTACTCAAATACTCCTTTTATCTTACCTGTCAGCTTAACTTTTTTTGTTGGCAGCTGTAGGTGTGAAGATTCTGGTGCCTTCTGGTGTTAGCAAAACAGTGGGACTGTAGTCATTTCAGTATCTTTGGTAATCTCTTGCCCTGAGCAACTACTTTGCTTATGCTTTGAGTCAGTCTTATGCTTTTTTCTTTAATAAATACGTTTGCTTTTCTTAAAGCTCTTTGAAAGTAAGTTATTTGCTGATGTTTTTGAGTGTATGTGTACAGAAAACCACTGAATAATGTAATGAGATAAAAGAAAGCAAATAGGGCATTTGTAAGTCTTTGCCAATACAGGGAGAGGAAAATAGAGCGTAGAGAGCATAATCTGCTAAACATGACAGTGGAAAAAAGCAAGCAATTAGAGTGAAGAGTTATATATTCTGTAATGTGTGTGCATCCATATGGAGACAAAATTTGTGTGTAAGTATGTGCACATACAGCAATAAACATATATACAAATGCAAACACATATACAAACACACACACGATGAATTTCTAATTAAGATGAGAACAACATTCAAGCATAGACTCGAAAGTTATCAGAGGCCTTGCAGAGATTCCCCCTGGAGTTTCTGAGAGCTGGGTTTAGTAGCCAGTAATTTTCAATTTCTTAGATAATGTGTAGGACCATGGTGCTGATTAGCCCTTAAATCACACTCTCCCTGGAAAAGCAAAGTCTTTAATTTCTTTAATGGCTAAAAAAAGTCTCTGCTTTTCTCTTTTTCACCTTCAGAAGCTCTTGGTTAATTACGATCTGGACTTGGTATTTATTTTTGGGTGCTGAGGATAAGCAAGGGTAGCCCTGTTGAAGAAAAATGCAAGGGGGTCTCATATTTGGGGAATTGGTTTCTCTAGTAGAGAAATGATACATCATTTTAATTCCTGCATTTTTAAAGTGATGCCTAGGGTTTTTAATCTCGAGTCTCCCTTTGACATTAATGGGAGTCATGTTGCTGAAATGAGCACGTGATGCTTTGATAATTGAAAGGGACCGTGTGTGATAGAATCATAGGCACTGGAGAGGTAAAATACCTGTTCCACTAGGAGATCTTGCCAGTTTTCCTTCTAACTCAGGAAATTAAGAGATTTACAGCTTGTTTATTAATGTACTTTAGCCCATCTATAAATGAGTCAGAATAGTTGCTTTCACTGGAAGATTTCTGCAAAGGATAAATAGACTTTATCAAGTGCAAATGTTCTCTTCCTTAATCTCATTCCATCACTTGTTATTCTTTTTGTGACCTGTAAGTAATTGCTCTCACACCACATATTTTAGAACAGTTTGTATGTTTCCTGAGGGTTACTATGCTTTCCCCCAGGCTCTATTTTGTTGATTTGTCTATTTTAATCTACTGACTTCATAAGGGAAGCCTGAAAATCCCTACAGGGATTTTTCCTATTCCCTTTTCCCTGAATACTCTAGACTCTTGGGTTATTTTACAAAGACTACAAGAAAAACTTTTAGCTCTGGTACTGAGGAATCCATTAAAATACCAAGTGGAGTAAGACAGTGCTAAGGGGTCTCAGAGATGATCTGAAGACCATATTGGGCTATGGAGGTGTTTATTTCCTGGGTTTATTAAGACCATAAAATCCATGGAAATAGTGTGCACATCCTTCTAAAAAAATTCCTTTCTATTTCCAAAACACAGTTCAGAAAGTAACGTCAGATGTTTTTGGAGATAATAAGGTCTTTGACCCCTTCAGAGTCCATTACTGTGTATAGTGCAAGAAAGAAGGAACTGAGAATCAAGATCCTGTGGTTCAAATATTGCTTATATTGTCTGTTGGTTTATCAGTTTACTCTGCTCTCAACCTTAGCTAATGTAAGGGCATGACAATTTCTCATCAGTAAAACAAAACATCGTTATATATATTTACTTCCCCTATTCATCCTCTGAAAAAATCTTGTACATATTTAAGTGGGAAGAAGGAAGAAAAATGATGATAATATACTCTTTTACGGTTCGTACAAGGCAAACAAAAGGAATTTACTGCAGCAACATTTCTGCAATTCACAGTGTAGAAAACACTACACAGACTTCAAAAAGAAAAGGAAAAAAACCACAATCAAAATTTGAGCATGTAAAAAGCAGAGCAAAAATATCTAAGGAAATTAATTGGGTAAAGTAGTAATTAAAGCACAGCTGAGGTCACCTCCACAAATCATTTAAAATCAAAAGCAAAACTTTCAGTCTTTTAATGTTCATTTTCTCATGCACCCCGTGAAGAGCACTTTCTGGTTGCCGCTTTTTTCGTATTTGCATCAAAAGGCCATGGAAGTATCTAAAGCATCATGGCAGTGGAAGCTGAAATGGAGATATTTTGCAAGAAAAAAGTGTGAAAATTTTCATGTTCTTCTTCCAGTTAATTTTTTAGCAGCCCAACAGTCCTGTGAGCCTGATGGGAACAATACATTTTTGCTTTACAGTTAGGGGCATTCAGGTGTTAAGAGGACGGACTATTGTGAGAGAAAAAGCAGGAATGGGTATAATTAACTTGTCTAAAACTAATCTCAGAATACAGATTCATAATAACAGTATTTCTCTTAAGTACCAGCAGTCTACCAGGAGGCCACATTATGATCCTGAATATTCCCCGTATTTCACCCTGGAAACAGGCTTGTAGCTCTTTCTCAACTTGTAGCAACTCCAAAAGCTGTGTGGGCATACACACATCCATTAATTTCTGCATGTTAACCACAGGTGTCTTCTTCAGCGGCTCAATGCCACCACTGATAGTGGAACCATCCAGCTTTTAAAAGAGCACTGAGTAAGACATACTAGACAAAACAAAAGCAGGAGGTTTGGCTTCATCTCCCTTTTTGTTTCAAAGAATTCAAAACTTCATCTCCTGTTTCTCTTGCAAGTTTCCTGCCAACAAACTCCAGGATACAGGGACTGAAGAGACAGGAAGGTGATAAATCACCTTTTGGCATGAGAATGAGTTGCTCTTCAGATTACAAAACAAGTCATGAATCCAGGATGAAGGGAATGGGTTTTCAAACAGTTTGGCTAATAAAGAGCGGTGGGGGAGTGGAATAAGCCTCTGCATATTCCAAAAGTGTCTCTATGGCTTAAGAGATCACTCTGGCCAGTACAGCTTTGGGTCTGTGCGGGCAGAGCCTTCTCTCACCCGTGCCCGTGGAAGGCACAAACACACACTCACCCAAGAGCTTTGGATAGCTCGTGCCTTACCAGAGACAAAGAACTCAGAGAGCCCAGTTGTTTGGAGTTCCAAAGATGATTCATTTTTGAAGGTGTCCAACAGCAAAAGAGACAGATGACCCTGAATGACCACGGATTTAGAGATCCAGGGCCAATAGGGTGGGGGACAAGGCAGGGAGATAAATCAACCAATGGGGAGAAGGGAGGGGCGGAGTGAGGGTTCAGGTCAAGGCCAATTAACACAGGAGGATTAACATAATCTAGGTACACACCATCCAACACTCAGGGGGTATTTCACACCTCAGAGCTGTCCCACCACCGTGCCTGTGCTGTCTTGGGACATCTCGGCTCCTCGGCAGCTCTCAAGACGGTCTCAACCACCACAACATTTGCCCATACAGTTAGGAGAGGAGAATATGTACTGGGAACAACTGCTCCTCAAGTATTTCCCTCTGGATATGTAAGTATAAGTAAGCAGAAAAAATGTATTCACGTCTGCTAGACAAGAGGGTTGTTCCCAGTGTGCATCTAACATGTAATTCCTTTAGCCTTAGGAGAGTTTAAGGCACGACCATGGTTTCCAGCATAATATCTTAACCATTACTCACCATCCCCAAGATCCATCTTGCTCCTCTTCCATGCTGTATTTCCTGTTTCCTCTCTGAACGTGAGACAGAGGACTTCACAGGAAGTATTGTTGATGGTATAAGATAAGAACTTCAGCGGTTCTTTTAACAGCAAATCTTCACTACCAAAACCCTACTCTTGCACTGCTTGAATTAGAGAAATTACTCTGTTTAGTTCTAGTTCCTGCATGGGCAGAAGTGCTTAGATCCTCATAAGTAACAATAAGTGTTTCCTGTTATCTATTTCTAATATTCTAATCAGCATGCAAGTGTTTGGCCATCCCATAGGTCACTCACATCACTTCCTTCCACTGAATTAATTACTGTCATAAGGACACAATCTTTTCAGTGTGTCTAAGGTATTTGGAACTGTCTCTTCACAGTCAGACAAACATATAAAATGTTTATTATGATTGGGCTGTCCCTAGTGAAAACACTGGAACGGCTTATGGAAGTTTCAGCTTAAATAATTTGGTACAGTGAGATAGGAAATCAGAGGTAGAGCTGTGGTTAGACCTCAACTATTATGATTCCCAGTTCTCCCTGACATAAAGACTAGTGAGAACAAAAATGGTTCTGGTACCACAATGACAGAACATGCAATCCATAGACTATATAATACTTTTCTTTTATAGCTGTGTCAATGCAATTTTCTTTTGGTGATGTTTTGAAACTTGTACATTAAATACGAGGCTCTGAACACCTCTAGTACTGAAGCTTTAGCTCAGTAAAAATAATAGCATGAAAACATCAAGTCCATTCTCTTGAGTTTTCATGGTCTATTTCTTTGCTTGCAGCAAAGTTGGATAAAAGTATTTACCTCTTAAATGTTTACCTAATACAGTATGAAGAGTTGACCTTAAATGGTCTTTCCAGCTCATAGACCATAAAAATAAAATTTTGACTGAGCAATTTTTATTCCTACGAAACCAATGACTATAGAAGACTATGTTTTTTCCGACTCTTATCTTAAGAGTACAAGTAATATCATCTTGTACAATTACTATCACTTGCAGACAACACTTGTCACTTTTCAACTTAACTTTAAAACCACAGGCACCAGTACTGGTAGGAAGGAGGAAAGGCTGAAGTTTCTTGACAATGTCTCCTTATATTCACTGCTGGAGTTAGTGAGCAAGACCTGGATTCTTCTGTTTCTTTACCCTGTGGCTTCTGTGAGGGTAGTTTTTCTCCCCTTACTTGCCCTCACAAGAATTTAACTTAATTATAGAGACAATCTCTTACAAATAACATTTCAAATGTAACAATTGCATTTTTTCCTCTCTTTCCAAGTTAAGCTCTATATTAAAATACTGTCCCTCCCTCAGTTCTCAGAACCACACTGGGATGGGGGCTGCAGCCCATGGGCAATCCATGCCAGGGAAAGAACAGCCTGAGGGACTGCAGCTGTGAGCCACTCCTCTAGTCTTTCAAGAAATGCATTTTTTCGAACTCACCTGACTTTGCACCTTTGCTATTTCTCTTCTTTTGGCTTTTTCAGAGCAGTCAGGTATTTCTAATGAACAACAGATCTATATATACACTTTATATATATATATATTAAATTTCACATGCACGTATATATCTATTTGTTAAGCAAAAAAAAATTATGCTGTATTCATACAATGGGATGGTGGCTTCACATAGGATTTGTGATGAGAATCCATTACTGAGAGAAAAAAATGCAATGCACTTGAAAAGCATTTTTTCTCTCTTTCATGGCTGGTCCTTTGATCTCCTCTTTTCATGTTTCTGGAGTTTTTTGTTTTGTTTTCTTCTGTTTTGTTTTATTTTTTCTTCCCCTTTCAACCTGAAGCATAAGTGATGAATACTAATGTGACAGAGTTTGGTCCTATTCAAAAACTGAGAACATGGGCACACAAACCTGTGCAAGTTGTTTATAATCTGCAGGTTAGGAAATATAAGATATAATTTTTTTTTTTTTGAGGTAAGATTCATGCTTTATGACCACTAGATTCAGGTTAAATAACTTCTGCAATGTTCCCAGTTTTAATACAAGTCACTGTGAGACTTGTTGCCAGCAGCTTTTCCTTCCTGATATTGAAATCTGTCCACTTTTTTTGGTAGGAAAAAAAAACAAAACATATATATACACCAGATATAGATAAATTTTAAAACATTTCAGACCTTCCTCAGATTTCTGGCTCAGCTGGACTGATATTAATTTAGTTTAGTTTCTCCTGAGATAGTTGATTTTGTCTGTCTGTCTGTCTACCTGCACAAAAATATGTAACAAAGTAACTGAGGAATCTGTTCATTTTTAGAGATGACCCTCTCAAAATCAGAATAGTGAACAATCTTGTTTATGAATATGTACTAAATTTTGGGGATTGGCTCAAACCATATTCAGATTGAATTTCCATGTCCTTGCTGAAGCAGATCTAAGGTTTGCCTAAAGTACTTACAGGTCATTGAAGCTGCAGAGCCTAAACTGACAGGATATGTCTGCAGCACAGTGCTCTATTGTATGTTTTTCGAACTGGGAGATTGTTTGCCTGTAAAAAAGCAGGCAATTATAAGGGAAACAACATGACAAATGCTTCAGGACATTAAAAATCAGGTTAAAAAAGATATCATACTGAGCTCCTCACTTCCAGATTGCAATAAAATTGGGTAAACTATTCACCGTGACTAATTTATTCAAAAGTTGCCCCTTCATGGGCTCATGAATTTATATTCAAACAGATTTGGATTTCTACAAATTTTTTGCTCAGTGTCACAATTACTGAAATAGTTGTACTTTTAATCCTTTTTGGGAGACTTTCCCTTTACACATTCTTTGATTCTTATATTGTGCATATGGCTTTGAGAGAAGATGAATTACAAGAAGTTATTGTCATGGAGTAGTGATGATGGGTCTTTATGGGATTATTCCTTCATAGCTGTCCTGCTGCATACAAATACTCTGCAGTAAACACAAATTTAGGTAATATTATCAGACTGTATACTAAATCATATTATAGTAATCTGTTCAGGAAGGCACATTTTGAGAGCAGAATAGCCAAGTCCTCACTCTCTATTTAGATTTTTTCTATAAGAAGTTGCTTATCTTCCATAATTTACTGATTTATCTGAATGAATCCAGGCCCACACTACTCTCGTAAGAACTAGGTCTCCTAGAATGCACTAAAGCATCCTGAGGTAATTAGTATATAATTTTAAAGTAGGATAAATGCATAATATGAAAACCTTTGAAGCATTTCATGCTGTGAACACAAATGTGCCTTATTAACCTCATGACTCAAAGACAGGGCGATTGATGGGAGACCCTTAGCAGCTGAGGCAGCTGGACCCAAAGTAATTCCAGTTTGAGGATGAGTGGCCTGATTTATGAAAACTTCCACAAGAGAGAATATAAGCTTTTTCCCTAGAAGATTTAATACCTCAGGTTGCATATGGTAGTCAAGTAGGACCACCAGGCAAGGAGTTACTTCAATCTGATGTACTCTAAACACAGTGAAAACTTCTTTCAGTTTGCCCTCGTATCCTACAGGCATTTAAAAAAAACCTCATGGATCCTACATTCTTTCAGCAGAGTGTTGAGGCCTAAGGCTCACAAAGCACCTCCAACTTTTTTCTTTAACACTGGCTTGACTCTGAATTCCCCACCCACTCCACCCACCAGTTATTTTCAGCTCCTCAGGAACATAATGATAGTCTACAAAAATACCTGGACCAACTTAGGGAAGGTCTGATAAAGGACATTTCTGTAAAAGGTCTCTCGATATTGTGGAGAGTATACCAAGATGGGTATATCAGAAATTCTGCCTTCACTTTCCCAAATGATTTCCTGAAAGTCTAGATATTAAATTAGTTCACTGCATACATATAAACAAACAAAACACCAAAATAAACAGGTCATAGCATAATATTTATAAATTATTAGAAGGAAGTTTAAATCCATCACACTCAGAGTTACTAGATAAGTAGTTTATGTAAATACTCTGCAATCCATGGAGAGCTCATACATTATTATCAACAATTATTATGCAAATATTCTCTTTCTTAGTAATTTAATATCAACACTAATTGTCCACTTAGACTGTTTATTATTGGTTTTGCTTCTTGGATGACAAACATGGGGGGAAATCAAGTATTCTGTGAGATCATAATCAGATTTCTAATAACATTGACTACATAATTGCTGGGATATCCCTTACAATCAAAATCTCCAGCTAAATGAAAAGCAAAGAATATGATTAAAAGAGGTTCATGAGGCTATGTAGATGAGTCAATCAGGACTGACATCAAGTTTTCTTTGTCTTACATAATTTCCAAGCCAGGAGTCTTTGCCTCAAGGGCACAGTTACTTCATAGCTAGGACAAGCTACATGCAAGTAATTGAGGATTAATTACAGATACCCACAGAGCATGGATACATTTTCACACAACTATTTGCTTTACCTCCTTCTTAGAAGAAACTTGTTGACTTTGTTTTATGAACAGACAGAAGTATTTATCTGTACTGTACAAAAGTGTGTGTAGTGTGTACCTGAATGAATACTTAGAATGTTTCTATTTCTGTCTCCCACAGCTGGTTCATTTTCAGCCCATTCTGGCAGTGAAAGAGGGACATGAGCATATGACGAGTGGTTGACAGGTCTGTAAAATGTTCTGCTCACTGCAAATATAAAAATCATCCTTTGACAGCATCCACACAGGAAGCACTGTAAACTCCCTGCTTTAGATCAGTGATGGGGGGAAGAGGAAAAAAGAAAGGAGAAATAGAGCAGGACTTAACAATTCTTTTATAAAAAATCAGGATAAAGGCTGAGGAATACACTACTACTGTGTGTAACTGAAGGAAAACTTAGTTGTTGCTATTGGTGCTGCCTTTCTGAGGGGATAAGTGAAGAGCTGGTTTTCAAGGGGTTTTGTAGTTTAACTGCTCCCTTTCATTGGCCCTAAGCAAATGTTTTAAGAAAGGAAGGAAGGTGTTCTTTGTTTAAAGAATTGTTGAACTTCTCCTTTATCCAGAGATGTGTATTGTCTATTCTTTTGTTTTTAAAGATAAATGATAAGAACTGACACAGAGAATTTTATGTTTACACACTAAAGATATATTTTATACTCTGTTGCTGAAGGAATTGCCAGCAGGAAAGTATTACTTATTAATAAGTTATTTAAAACGTCCTGTGTACTATTTTCTGAAAATTTTCTGTGGGTGTTTTTTAACACAAAGGTACCTTTCCCCCAAAGACGTAACTCATGATTTTACCTCTAGTTTAGCCTTCTAGTGTAGTTATATGAAAGCAAGAGCCACAAAACACACAGGATAAGTAAAGAAAATAAACAGGTTAAGGAAAAAAAAAGGAAGGAAGGGTGCAGAAGGAAGGGTGCGGAAGGAAGGAAGGAAGGGTGAGGAAGGAAGGAAGGAATGGTGCGGAAGGAAGGAAGGAAGGAAGGAAGGAAGGAATGGTGCAGAAGGAAGGAAGGAAGGAAGGTTGACAAAGAGACAAAGAGACAAAGAGAAAAAGAGACAAGGAGAGAGAAAGAGAGAGAGAGAGAAAGAAAGAAAGAAAGAGAGAGAAAAAGAGAAAGAGAGAAAGAAAGAGCAAAAGAAAGAGAGAAAGAAAGAAAAAGAAAAAGAGAAAGAAAAAAGAAGACAATGAGAGCCAAATATCAGTTTGGGGTGTAGTACTGTAACCCGCGACTAAAGCATCTTCCATGATGAAATTCTCTATCATGTCTTAATCCATCTCCTGCACATTATTTTGCCAAGCTGGATGAGAATATCTGGAGTCCGTGGTAAACCAAAATCAACACACAAGGGTTCTGTTCAGGGTAAGTTTAAGGTTAGTTCAGAGTAAATTTACCTCCTGAAAATGTATTCATACTTAGACCGGATCTCTCATTATGCCATCTCTTTGGATTGAACCTTTGTTTGCCCTGCTGCAAGCCAGGGAGAATCATTTCACTTATCCTTTTTCTTTAGGGTGGGGATTGTTTATGAACTTAATCTGAACCAAATATGAGCACGGGGCAGCTTCCTTCTTCTAATGACATAATCTGTGGGTAGTTCTCACACAAACTGTGTCATATGCCACTCCAGTTGCTATGCCCTTCAAAATTTCACTTGCTCTCGTTGTTTTATCAGAATCTATAATAAGATCCTAAGAAAAATCTTTGCTCATGTCTTATTCCAGTCCACAGGAAATCTCAAATTAATTCACAGTCTATTGAGTTTTCAGCTTAAAAACACATGGTGGGAGCTAGTGCTCAGCAAATGCAGGAGGCAGAATTCTAGCCAAAATGAAAAGCTTGTCATATTAAATCTCAGGATGGGTTCCCTGAAAGAAAACATTTAGAATTCAAAAGGATGGGACAATTAGGCCAATTTCTGATTTCTATAACACACAACTGGACATGAAGGCTGGAGAGGAAAAAGGAACATGGGAATCATGATGGAATCAAAACAAAGGGACTGAAAAGTTAACCACACAGAAATGGTTTTCTTGATCTTGAAATGCATCCAGAGCTGGCATTAGTGAAATTTAGAAAATTGGTTCAATTAAAGCAGCAGTTTCTTGTTTTGAAAGCTGGGAGCTTGCGAATGAGGCAAGGGCTGGATGTAGCAGAAATTAAAGGAGAGTCATAAGAGTTGTAAGCATAAGTTCCAGGAGAGTAATTTTATGCTGGAATGAGAGTTTGAGAGCTCGTATGTATCTCCTCACTGGAGCTAGACCAGATGTAGCTGAGGATTGAAGAAATCATTTGAATTTGTCCCTTAAGAAGATAGAGAAATCTCACAGCAGATCACTAGTTAGATAATCCTTGAGTCGAAATGAGGTGATCTCTTATATCCTTGGCACAGCATGCTTGAGAGAAGTAAATCCACCTCCCCACAGTACTCCAGGTGTTAACACTGCTGATGTGTATATATGTACCCACTTAAAATAAAAGGATCCCTTTGCACCAAATAATTTTCATATTTGTTTTCATTTGCAATGGTAAGTTTGAACTTAAAATTTTTAATTAGGTAAATTGACTTTTTAATATTTTTTTTTTTTTTTTAGAATTCAATAATGTTTGACTATATTCTATATGAAATAACGAACTCATACTGTGATAATAATCATGATAGAAAAAAAGAGAAGAAACCCAAACATTTGAGAGGTTCCTGTTATCTGGCAACAGGTTCCATCCAGTGGATGTAAACTTAATTGCAATATATTTCCTTAATGATAATGGCTAATTGGGACTCCAAGATATCGTATCTTTTCTTCCTTTAACGAAGTGTTTGTAGTCTGCTTTATTTGAAACACCTTTAAATGATTAGCTTTATGTATAAGTAATCATTTTTTCTGACTGTTTAATCAAGACTTGCAGAGAAGGATTGGCAGGAAATCATAGAAATTAGCAATGGGAATGACCTGTTGGGTCATCAGACATTTTTTTTCCCCTTCATTTCCAGTCACAGAAGAGTGTTGACATTTTCCCTGCAGTATGTTTTTCAGAGTTTTTCCCATTCTTTAGAATTTGAGCATTTAATTTTGAAAGAATGCCTGGAAAAGGGGAGCACTGGAACCAAGTTTCCTTCTCACCACCACCAGTAAATTAAAAATCTCATCACCACTGAAATCAATGCAATTTTTCCTTGTTTCTATTAGTGTGAAAATATGAGTGCAAATTCAAGCCAAAATTACCAGTGGTCTGAATCATCCTTTTGTGGTGTCTATTTCCTTTGATGATAAAGGCAGACTCCAGTAACTACTTTCCTAATGTAGATTTACTGTTCTTATGTTAATATACGTTACTTAATCTGATCATTCATACACATACATTATTTAATACTTCTCTCAGTCACACACTTGTAATTATTACAATTCATCCAAACTGTATCAACAACATGAGAGCAATAGTTGTAACTAAGAAGTTGTAAGTACTTCAGGAAGGAACAAAAGGTGGTGATGGTGACATGGTGACAGCAGCTGCTTCTGCTGATGCTCAAAATGTTCTGCAGTTGCAAGGATGAATGGAAGGGAGGATATGATGGGAATGGACACAAAATGGGGCACTGTCACTACCCAATGATCTCACATTATACAGAGTACTATGACTCCAAATATTTTTGTCTTTACATTATCAATTTCTGTTTCTAAAGTGTGTTTTCTTTATTTCCTGCTTCTCACCATCTCCATTCTCTTTTTCCCTTTGTTTTTCTTTTTTTTTTCTTTCTTTTTTAACCAGGAAGGATGTTAAAAAGGTACTTGACCCTAAAACATAATTGCACTGATATTTCAAACCATTATACTACTTCTGCTACATCCACACTAGCTGCCAGCCATGAATAAAACACTGACACATTGAGGCAACTTTAAAACCAAGTATATATCACCCAAACTCAAACTGTCATGCACCTTTTATTGTAGTTTATTTTTTCCCCTGTTATTGCTCATTACCAAAGCATGTGTTCATGTAAGCAGAATCTTTGTTTTCCTTTATCAGCCTGTACCTCTCCCTGATTCATGAGTTATGCCAGAGACTGACTTTAGTAATATTACTATGCTTTTTTATTAGGGGGCTTGCAAGAGGCCTGAACCAATCAAGACCAATCTCTTAAAAGATTGGGAAGAATGGATCTTGTATAAATACATTACAAATTGAAAAGGCAAGGGAGAGACAGAACACAAGGAGGAAGACAAAGGTGTTTTTTCACAAGGAGATTTCTGAGGCTGATAGATACAGAGATACATATACTGAAGGACATAGGGTGAGCCAGATACCTAAACAAGCATGCAGTGTCAGAAATCCCTGATACCCAAGTTATCCACAAAGGAACTGGCAAATATGACCCAATATTTCTGAGGTGTCCATGGTCTTCTGGAGTTTCAGCTGAATATTAACAGCTATAGTGGGTGCCTAAAATGTCAGTGGGTGCCTAAAGTGTCAGTGAATGTGTATTGCTCATTTTTTTGATTTTTTAAGTAAATTCCTTTCTTTTTGCAAAGCTTATTAAAGCTTATGTCTCAAGTAATGCAAAATAAAAGCGCTTACTGGATCTCAATTTCAAGCTCAACATTTGGTTTCCACCTGATTCCATGAATCTTTTATTCAAAACTACACCATGATCATGATTAAAGTACATATGGGGGCCCGCATCCATCTTCACTTTGTTTGGAGATCACAGAACCACCGAATGAGTCAGCCTGGAAAGGACCACAGTGGCTCCTCTGGTCCAACCTCCCTGCTCAAGCAGGTCCATCCCAGAGCACAGGGCACAGGATTGTGTCCAGAGGGCTCTGGAATATCTCCACACCCTCTGTGGACAATCTGCTCCATCACCATCACTTCACAGTAATGAAATTCTTTCTCATATTCAGGTAGAACTTCCTGTGGACCAGTTTCTTCCCATTGCCTCTTCTATGAATTGGCATCACTGAGCAGAGCCCTTTTGAAAACCTCCTTTCGATATTTATACACATTGAAGAGTACTCCTCTCAGTGGTCTTTTCTCAAGTCTGAGCAGACCCAGCTCCCTCAAACTTTTTTCATACAAGAGATGATCCTCAAAAGAGTCCCTTGGTCCATCCACTGGTCCCAGCCCAGGAGCTCCGTGTCGCTCTTGTCCTGAGGAGCCCAGAGCAGGACACAGCACTGCAGATGTGCCCCACAGGGCTGAGCAGAGGGGCAGGATCCCTTCCTTGACCTGCTGGCACCCAGGATCCCTTTGGCCTTCTTGTCCCCCAGGCTCTGCTGGCTCATGGACAGCCTGGTGTGCACCAGGACCCCCAGCCCCTTCTGCTCAGAGCTGCTCCAGCAGGTCACCCCAGTCTGTGCTGGTGTCTAGGGTTATTACTCTCCAGGTGCAGGACCTGCATTTTCTCTGCTGGATTTCAGCAGGTTCCAGTGTGTTAATTTTCAACAATGACAAATGAGACAGATAAAAAGAGGAAGCGTTGTTAGACCATGTTTTACATAGTCTTTATATTAATTAAAAAAAAAAAAA
>VZRL01003386.1:149803-186443 GCA_013397895.1 Origma solitaria
AAAAAAAAAAAAAAAATTGTCAGCAGGATTGGTTTTTAGAATTTAGAGATAATTTATACTGAACAGTACCTAAATTCATCAGTTATACCACTTATTTGAATAAGAACATTATGCAAGCAGGCTACCAACAAAACAGTGCAAAGGAAAATCAATAAGAGGCTGTATCTCACATTCAGTGTGTTCAGCTCTTGATTTCAATACTTAAACATTGGATTCAGAGTATGAATGCATAGTAAATATATTCATATTTACACTGTTTTTCTGAGGGACAGCAAGAGAGCAAAACAGCCCATATGTGTTTGTAATAAGCATTTGCTGCTGCATGAACATTATTTGTAAATTAACCGTGCAACTTACAAGGAGTGATTAAACAAGCAAACAAACAAAAGACCAAACCCACCCCACTTTAAACTAAACTAGATCAACTAGGTTTTGAAACAAAGAACTGAAGCATGTTTTCTGAACACATAATTTGTCTGCTGGTGCTCAAAATTGGGATGTTACTGGCTTCTGTGAAACACTTTTAGAGCTATGAAGAGTGGTGCTGTAGAAATAAAGTGACTGATGTTCTGCCAATACAAACCTCAAAAGGAGGTTGAAAAACACAGCAAGTGTCACTTCTGAAGCTGGAGATAGGGAAGCATTATGTTTTATTTTACCCTTTAATATAAGCCCCAAAGCATTGCTTCCCTGAAATGGGTCTGCTACCTGAACTGAGTCCAACTCAGTCTCTTAGCACAAATGCAGGGATGAAAAACCCATTCTGCACATCACTGTAAAATCTCTGTGCTTATTGCTAGAATTAGCAGAGCACAGGGTCTTCACATCCACAGGTTTTGACTTCTATTTTGTTGCATACTGAGGAGATATAGACAGCTGTGCATTGCTTATTCATACTGGGAAACCGCTACTTGTCCCACGTCCCCACTGATAACAAGAGGATTGCTTTAATTGGAAACATTAACAGTCATGGGAAACCATGTCTGAATCCTTAAGGACACACAAGGGCTCTGTCATGATCAATGGCAGTTGGGAAATCTGCTTGCTTGTTTGGGAAAAGCTTTTGTTTTGACTGTCCATGCAAAATTCACTTGTCACTCCTGCATGCTTTTGAGACTTTCAATGCAAAATTTTATGCCATTATCATGTTTGCCAATAATTAACGAGAATTTCCAGATCATGATCAGGACATATCCCATTGTCCCCAGGAAGCCTCTACTGAACAGAAGATGAAGATATGGCTTGGGCTTGTATAGGGAAGGAATCATGATTCTCCTGTTACGGTGTTTCTCGAGGAACAAGCATAAAATCTCACAGTACCTTAAAAAAAGATAGTCTGGAACATGTGCATATTTTTTCAAAGTCTTTTAAATCAATCAATGTAGTTTAGTGCAAGTCTTTTAGCATGTAATGTTGATCCTTGTTAAGGCGAATTTTCCTTTCTAGTGCACTTCATGCAAAGTAAATTTGACATTAACACTGTTGGATAATCTTTTCACCCTCAGTTTGAATATTTAAAGCAGGATTTAAAATATCTTAGCGAGAAGGATTCTAGTCTGTCAGTAAGTGGAAAAGCAATAAAGCAATAGGTATTTCTCATCTCTTCTTACAGTCCAACATTTTTAGGGAAAAAGACTGAATCTAGTCCTTTGACATACTTGGCATTAATGTTAGAAACATGCTTTCTGATCAAATGAGACAGGCTGAAGATACTAAACACTCATTAAATACTTTTTCAATGGTCATTGGGTAATCAAAATCATAAGAAAGCCTTTTGCCACAATAGAGCTGTTTCAAATCTGTAAAGACTTGATGGCTGGAAGAGAGGCTTTTATATCCCAATATTTAATAATTAATGTTTGTATTTCTGAGCATATATCTGCAGATCTAAGAAATAACTGGCTAACCTTAGAGATGTCAGAATCTCCTCTAACATATATGAGTAGGGAGAAAGGCAATTAATTGAAATGGGAATATTTTAATTTAACCAGTTAAATGGAGCTAGAGGAAAACAGAACTGAGATCCTGTACTGGGTTTGCATGACCAGGTCTTGGTAGTGGAGGAGCTGCAGGGGTGGTTTCTGTGACAAGCTGCTGGAAGCTTCTCCCATGTCTGGGAGAGCCAATGCCATCTCGATCCAGGGTGGAGCCACCACCAAGACTAAGCCTATCAAGAACGATGGTAATGCCTCTGTGATAACATATTAAGAAGGGGAAAAAAAACATATTATGTAGAGATATTTCTAGTCAGAGAAGAGCGGAGTAAGACCACATGTGAGGAGCAGCCCTGAAGACCCCCAGGACAGTGCAGGAGGAGGGGCAGGAGCTGCTCCAGGCTCTGGAGCTGAGATTCCCCTGGTGCAGCCCATGGTGAGGCAGCTGTGCCCCTGCAGCCCAGGGAGCGCACGGGGGAGCAGAGATCCACCTGCAGCCCCTGCAGGAGCCCAGGCTGGAGCAGGGGGGTGCCCAAAGGAGGGCTGTTAATCCATTGGAAGCCCATCCTGAAGCAGGCTTCTGACAGGGATTTGTAGATCTGTGGAGAGAGGAGCCCAGGCTGGAGCAGGTTTTGGCAGGACTTGTGACCCTGTGGGGTCCTGCACTGGAGCGGCCTCTTCCTGAAGGACTGACCCTGTCAAAGAGTGACCTGTCTCCCACAGGAAGGGCACTGGAGCAGGGGATTCCGACTCCTCTCCCTGAGCAGCAGCAGGAGCAGTGTGACATGAGCTGACCACAATCCCTATTCGTGTGTCACTGCATGGCTGGAGGGGAAGAGCCTGGAAAGAAGGGAGGAGTTGGGGGAAGTTGTTTTCAAGATTTACTTTACTTCTCATTATTCTGCTCTGCTTTTGTTGGTGATAAATCCAGTTAATATCCCCATGCTGAGTTTGTTTTGCCCACAATGGTAATCAGGGACTGATCTCTCCCTGTCCTTAATTCATGAACCTTTTGTTATATTTTCTCTCCCCTGTCCAGTTGCAGAGGGGAGTGAGAGAGTGGCGGTGGTTGGTGTCTGGCACCCAGCCCGACCAACCCCCTGAAGATGCTCATCTGTTTGTGCACCCCTGGAACATCTGTATAATATTGTGGGGTAAATCTGCCCAGATTTACAGACCAAGTCCTAACAGGCACCTGATTTGGGAAAAATACACAATGGTAATAGAAGGATGTCAGTAAGAAGTCTGCAGTGTATTTATACCCTCAGGAGTCCACTCCAGTGATATCTCTGATATAATAATAGACTAATATAAAATCCTATGCTAATACTCTTACTCACATCTCTGTCAGTTGTTTCACAAACTAAACTTCCCTAGACACTCGCAAGAGTTGTACCCGAGCAAGGACCAAGCAAAGGCAGACTCAGCAACTCAGGAATAAGTAATCTTAGGGAAGTACATTGATTAGCTATCTCTATTCTTGTTTAAACATATTCCTGCTACATTGTTGACTGAGAGGATTTGCATATGAAAGCAGAATGTGCTCCAGTGTTGAGGAAAGGGT
Organism: Origma solitaria; assembly: GCA_013397895.1. Classification (NCBI taxonomy): domain Eukaryota; kingdom Metazoa; phylum Chordata; class Aves; order Passeriformes; family Acanthizidae; genus Origma; species Origma solitaria. Next base: position 153,302 of record VZRL01003386.1, read on the forward strand.
GAGATGCTCACTGTGTATTTATGGAAAATAAACTGTTAAAGAGTGACAACCAGCTCTGAAACTTCAGGGGTAGAAAGAGAAGAGAGAGTGGTAGAAAGAAAGAGATAGAAATCGAGCAGCTTTTGACAGGTATGCATAAATCTTCCTGAAGGGTAGAATCACCTGAGGAAAGAGAGTGTGAGAGACCATTAAACCTAAAGAGTTTTGCACAATTCCTGAGGAAAATGCGGAAATTTGCAAGGCATAGACTGGCAACTCCAAATGTAGATTGAAGATCATCAGGAAAGCTCTTTGTTTGGAAGGTATTTGGCTCAAAGGACTCATGTTAGGAATGTTTCTTCATAAGGTTAGGTGTTGATAAAAGACAGCCTTGCTTTCTGGGGTAGCTGAGCAGATGTTGTTTCTGATGGACGTTGTGGCAAACCTCAGCAAACCCAGCATTTTTAAGCAGTAGCATTTAAATGTCTTACCTTATAAGAAACTAGACTGGGCAATGCTTATTATTGGTTTCTAGGCCAATCTTTTCACAGGTGCAGCACCCCTGGACTGAATGATGAATGACAGTGGTTATAGTTATCTGTGTTTGAAGACAAACAGCTTTCTGCCAGTTAACTCCCTTTCCACAAAGGGAACAACAGAGTAATGTATTAAAAGGAGAAAAGGGGTTTGTTTATCCTTCATTCTTCTATCAATCCATGCAGTTCTCAACTTTGAGCCCATTATTTGTCCCCACATGGCACGTGGTAGAAAATGAGGAATGGTTCTCTTCTGGTTTGAGAATGTTTTCATTTTTTTTTCTATCATGAAATGGGACAAAGATGAAAGGCTGGGACTAGGTGAGGTAGCTATTAATTTCACACTCTTCTGGCTGTCTCACTTTTCCATGTGCTTGTGGGGACAGCCATAGAGGCTGTATTGAAATCCCTTACCCAGTATGCAAAACTTGTCTGAGGACACATGTGCTTTGTTCTTACCTTTTAAAAATTATGTTCTTGAGCAGCATCTGAATGAGACTATTTCACCTTTCTTCACAATGTTCACTCCCTGTGAAAGCCTAAATCAAAAGAATCCCTTCCTGCCCTCCACCACAGTTTGTATTTCATGACCAATAATCAGACACAGGAAAGACAAATAAGACCAAGTCAGTGCAGAATGAAGTTAAGAAGCTACTTAGCTGTAGGATTTGGCTTAGGTTTGTGACACTTTCTTACCTAAGAAATAAGATCTATTGATAAACCAAAGATCAGATAATCCGTATTTTCTCCTGTGTTGTTGCGATATCAGACAAGATCATATTAGAAAATCAATGAGGAATTTCAGAAGATGCAATGCTTAGCAAGTTATTTCCTCCTGAGTTCATAATGTCTTTAGATAGTCCCTACTATGACTAACAGGAAAGTGGTTATTTCATCTCACACAGACACACTTTGTCACTTGGTCGGCTCTGATCTGTTGATGACAATGTGAACCAGTTATGCTAACTCGAGAAAACAAAGAAATGAAATCATGCTGTCCTTGCATATGCCAGGAGTTTGCATGTACTGTTGCGTAATTTAACCAAATATCTCTGCAATTCTAGTTTTTGCTTGTCTCTACTGGAATGGCAGCTGATGGGACAGTAAAGACAGTAAAGACAATGATCCCTTTCTCTCAAAAAATACTCTAGAGAAAAAATCAAATTTAAAAAAAAATAAAGAAGAGAAAAAAAGAAGAAAAACATAGGAGAAAAGGGGAAAAAAAAAGGAAAAATAGAAAATAAACAAACAAAAAAAATCCAACATTCAACCAACCAAAACAAAACAAAAATAAACAAAAATAAACCTTCCAAACTTCTTCTCGAAGTACAAAACTCAGGTCAAAGCTTTTCTAAAGTATTAAATGACTAAATGCCCACTTGTACATTTCTATTTAAAATAAGCACAGTCCACCTCTGAGAAAGAGCTAAGATCAAATAAAGAAATAAAGAATGATCCACCTCAGGTGATTTCAGGTACATATGCCTTTTATATTTAGTCTTCAACTAGTTTTAACATTGCCTTTATTATCTATTAAAAAAACCAAACAACCAAACCCAAAATCAAACCCCCACACACTTGAAGAAGATCAGTCTTGTTACCTGACATATTTTAGATTTCTAGTTAAGAATAAGGTATATTGCACCCTAAAAGTAACTATTTGTCTGCTTTGCTTCTTAAGAATGCCAAAGGATCACTAGCTCAGGGGTAAGGTCTACATTTAATTAGATAAGGACTACTCTTAGTATTGGCAATAATGATAGAAGTGGGATTAATGTGACTCTTACAACTGTCACCAGATGCCATAGCTTCAAGGCAAGTAGAGTCTTTATGCAATGTTTAGGGAGAGATACATAAGAATGGGATCTTCAGATGCCAAAATCTGAGTGGTTTACTGAAAACCATGAACACTCTAAAAGATTCATTTATCTATTGTAGTGCAAATATCAGTTGAAGATTTTTTTCCTCTACCTTAGACTGCAAACCATGATTTTTTTTCTTAAATTCAGAGCTACAGCAGGTCATAACATGTTGCTTTTTTTTTTTTTTTNGTTTCTTTTTTTTTTTTTTTTTTTTTTTTTTTCTGTAAAGCAGCAACACAGAGAGGAATTGCAAGTGTTTGCACTCTACCTTAAATGTTCAGCAGTTGTAGCACATCCTTTGAAAAATCTTTCTTTAAATACTCAAAGTGTTTAATTTATGAGACCAGAACTCTCACACCTCAGGAGGGAATCTCCACTGTGCAATCAGATATTCTTCAGTGCATTTCTAGCTTGGTAAGAAAGAGCAGAAAAAGGAAAGACACACGGTGAAAGAGAGGCATAGAAACCAATGAACTAAAAAGAGGGAAGCACTAAATACCAGCCCCAAATATATTAAATACTTCATTAACTCTCGCTTTTTTCATTGTAAAATATGTTGATTACCTCCTTCTGATCAGCCCTAATAGGAAAGGTAACTACCACAAGTGGTGGTTATACCTGTGATGGAGAGCACACAGCCAGGGGGTGTACTTCCAAGGCCAAATAGGTTGCCCCCAAACAGTAATGCAACTGTATCAATGGAAGCAAAATTCTGGTGGAAACCCAAGCAAGAAAAGCTTATTTTAACTCTAGAGTCTAGCTTTTGGACTCTGCTGTCCCCTGGAATCTGCTGTGTAAGGCTGAAGCAAAAAGCGCTGTCTGAAAATGCTGAGCAGAGTGGTCTCCACAGAGACACAGAGACATGTTCATCCAGATTTCAGGTGACTAAATTAAATTGTCTACATGGCTACCTTAAGGCATTTAAGATCTGCCTGGGACAGACAGATATGGTGTAGAAGCTATAGGAAGTCTGTTTCTGTCTGGATTGGTGGCTGGAGGCACCTCAACAGGTTTCCTGGTTTCTGGGGTCTGGGCATAGGCTGGAATCCTAACTAAATAGCCATGGGATCTCCTTATTTTGCATATATCTGCAGGCAAAAATCAAGGTTTCAGTGATTTTGATGTTTATAGTACTAAAGCAAATATTAAATGGGGATTCTGAGAATCAAAAAGCATTTTGTGACTTCAGTGCTGAAGTAACTTGCCTATTTCTATGAAAGACGTCTTTCAGGGAATTGAAAACAGAACTTCCAAACTTCATTCTAGTGTTTCAAAAGCCACGCACTTCCTTTAAATATAATATTATGAAACAGATAAATAAAAAGCTAAACATTGTTGACTGCATGAGCTGAAAGTTTGGAAAGGCTTTCTTTCATTCTGCCTGAGTCACTGTAAAGCGCCCTGGCTCTTTTTTTCTTTGTGGGAAGTAAATCTGAACTCACCAGCCATTGTTTTAAAGCAAAAAGTTTTAAATCAAAAAGGAGAAAAAGAAAGAATAAAAAAAAATCAAGTTCAGCAAACTTTTGTAGAGAAGAAGAGGAGCCACTAAGCATACAGTCATGTATTCTCAGAGTAAATGACATGCGCTTTTTGCTCTGGTGAACGATCCATATTTTAAATGTCCCCATATACCATTATCATGCATAAAAACCTGTCACTATTATTCATGTCTTTTTCCCAATATCCATATTTTGACATTACCACTGAAAAGATCCAGTGTGCTCAGTGGCTTCTTAAAAATAAATAATTGAAAGCTACTGTAAATTATATTAAGCCTCGACATGGCTGACCCTCTCTTGCCTCAGTCCGTTGCTATCTCTTTAAATATATTCACTCATAAATTATATTGTAATTTGGAGGTGCTGAAGTCTTAAGTTTTTTGACTCAAATGTAACTTCCTTCCCAATGCATAATTCATTTTCACTTTGTTCTTGATGCTGCGTGTGCAATCGCATTTTTGGCAGCCAAATGCAGGCTGAAATCAACAACTCTGTAAAGGGTGAGAATGAAATCAGAATGGACGGCTTGGCGGAAGAAATATTAAGCATGTCACAATGTTTTGTACTCTATCTTGTGAAATGGAGACAAAAACCTCAAACAACTCTTGAGTTTAAAAGGAATGACATTTAAAGTCTGAAAATTATCCACTGCTGATGTCATGCTGTTGTTGCATTTAATTACTTTTCACATCACATAAGCTGATGGCTTCTGAATGTTTTTATGCCATGAGATTTTTTGATGGAGAGCATACTCTACCATTGTCCATTTTTTAAACTGGAATAAGTCCGTCAGTCTCTGTGAACTCAGACGAGGGACATGAGGCTTCTCTGATAAAAATGAGAGTCACTAACTTTGGAATATGGACCTTATTTTTTGAAATAAGATCCTTGCAAAATTCTTGAAACTCCCATGAAATTAATAGGTTTTTGAGTCAAAATTTCAACTGCTTTAAGGCAAAGTAGTTTTGCAACCTTATGTTGACTGACAGTCATACCTTTGTTTTTATCTTTTCACCATGAATAAATAGTTCTGGAAACAGACTCATTCAAAAAATAACATCCTCCAGTATTATGGTTTTCTTAACACGTAGCTGTATCTGCAAGACAGCAAAGTAGACAGAAGTGCAGCTGCAATGTGATGGATCAATGACAGAAACATGTCATATTGATAAGCATTCATGAAGATTTCACATGATCAAGCATAAAGATGACAAGTTTTTTCTTTATGAGATCACACAGCACCTTCAAGATAGAAAGGTGAAGAGGAAGCTGTGAAAATTCATAACAACCTGGGAAAGTGAGGAGGGTAGAAGGACAAACTTACAAAATAATAAATGACATGTAATGACCCAGGAAGATTTACATAAAACCTGTGAAAGAGAGAGTTGGTGGTTAGGGATAAGCTTCTATAAGGATTAAAGATAGAAAAGAAAATAGGGTTCAAAAAGGCAGTTGAGACATAGGAACACCTCTCTCCATCAAAGTGTACTTAGGGACTTGTCATTTACCTGAATAAAGTCATTATGTTACAAATAAGCACCTCTGTAGTATTAAGAGTGCCTAAATCGAATTATATGAGGCTGACAACCTATGATGACTACCACAACCTGTGTGTCAGTGATGACAGCCCACCTGGCTAGAACGACTATTCCTTTTCTCAGGTCTTCTTTTCTGCCTCCTCACTCCCCACTGCTGCAGTTCTCTGCTGTGAGTTCAGCCTTTTGTCTGTACCTGTGAAACATGGTACAGCTGAGACCCTCGAGCACTGCCTCATTCCTTAAGTGACCACTGCTTTCCTGACACCTCCCTCTGTCCCTGGCCAGCCTTATTTCATCACAGCTTTAGTCAGGAGGATAAATAAGTCAGCAAGAACCCAAGACCACTGTTTCAATGTCGTGAGTGATGCATACCTTTGCTTTTTGTCTAGCCTTTCCTCAATTCCGGCTCATGATCTCTGCTTTTCCCTCCTGATTTCTCACTATCCATCTGTCCCAGCATTGCACCTTGTGCTCATTGTTACAGCAGTGAGGCAAGCGTTGTTTGTATGACAACACCTCCCATCCCAGTCTGCCTCTGTGTTTTTTTCATGTTGTTCTGCAGGACTAGAACAGCTGTCCTGAAGTAATATGCCAAGCCCCTTAACCTTGCATTATTCAAATCTGTCCCTAGGGGATGAAGAAAGTCTGTGAGCATCATCCTCTTACGGGAATCTTTTGTCAGTGTGTGTGGTGTTATCTCAGCCCTGTTCCTCTCACCAGAGAGAAGAAGCCCACTGCATTAAACAGGTTCTTCTCAAAAGACTGAGATGCTCGCCCTGGCTCATTAAGACAGAGAATGTAAAGACAAAGAAAATAGTTCAAATGGGACATTTAACTAATCTCTTTTTAAGTCTCTGACACAAAAAAAAAAAACCAAACAAACAAACAAAAAAAAAACCCCAAAGTGGATTACAGGGAAGAAAGGGAAAATGTCTGAAATAGAATCTACGTCCGTAGATTTTGACAGCTGCAATATTATAGGCTGAATTAATGTTCCATAAATATACACTGGGCATTTCCATTATAGCAATGTCAGCTCTCATTGTCAGTTAACAGGTGCCTGTATAGTAAACCACATCTGACTTCTGAGCCGTACCTTGAGTTGTATTTTCTGATATCAAATGATGCTATCATACAATGCCATGCTGACAGTCTTTAATTTTTCTACTGAAGTGTTATACTAAAAAAACAAACTGCCTCAAAAAAAACCCCCCAACCAACAACAAACAAGAAATACAAGAGAAAATATTGCAATTTCGTTATACTCTTCATACCATAACATATCTTAAAGTGAGGTGAGTTGATGTGTAATTATCAACTGTATCATTCACATCAACAAATATATAAAAAGACAAACCTATTGGCTATTTTAGTTATTTTCAGAGCTATCTGTAAGGCATACTTTAAGTGAAAATCATCAGTTAAAACAGCAGGGTTTTTCATTTCAGATACTGAATTGCTGCTAAGAACAATGACTGTAGAAATAATTAGAAAACCACCCCCAAAACCTAAAAGGAAAAGATGTAAAAATGAAGGAATTTCTGAACAAAAGTGGCATGGAATAACTGACTGCATGTGCCTGGATGAAAGTGGTATGCTCTTTTTATGAAAACAATTTTTTTTTTCACCCCGCCAAATAAAAGCAGATAAAATCGAGGTTTTCTTTTATGCCACTTCTTTCTTTTTTTCCCCTTTTCCCTATCTTTCACTTTATTTATTTATTAACTTAGTGACATGGAGGTTGTCTGGACACATGGTACGGGAGAACTTTAGCATTAGCCTAGCCCTCGGGGGAGTGTTTGAAAAACTCTTCCATCCAGCAAGCAACAACATAACAGATGGGTGAGTTGGTCACAGTAGCAAAGACTTTTCCTTGCATTACCACATCACAGGAAGCTTCTGAGAGAAAGCCTCAACTTCACACAACCTTAACTTCAAGCAAAAGACGAATAGAATTTTTCGCATCCTTACATTGCCTAAGAAGCCACTCAGAATGAAATGTCACAGTTCTCCTTAGCACAAAAGTAAACGTGGGATATAATTGTTTGTCATCTTTTATTTAAGTTGTGGTTCTATTCGAATTTCAGGCGTGCTTAATTTGACCACAGCCGACTGTCTAAACAAGCAAGCCTCAGTACTTCTACTGCATCAACAACCAGCTTAATAACATCAGCTTGTATTTTAACATGAATTTTCTCTAGCTCCTTGAAAGTGCTATTTCCTCTGCTCACTGCCATAGGCTAGTTACATGTAGTGGAGATCAGTTTCAGATACACTGAATATAATGAGAAAAAACTAGCATCAGACACAACAATACTGGCAGCAGAAATCTGTGAGAGTGCCTGTCTTATCACAATTCCTGCCTCAGCCTTCCATTTGTGGCAAACCTGGACTAAATAAAAATAAATAATAATAACAGCAATAACAATAACAATAATAATAATAATAAAAGAAAAAAAAATGTGGTGGACTAGACCTAACAGGAAGTGCTATTTTTATTACACCAATCCTCCAGTAAAAGTGGCATGACATTGTATGGGCTCCTAGGTTTCACATCTAACTGGATTAATCTTCGCTCTTTGGACAAGCTCAGTTGGACTGACTTGCTTATGACCATACAACAACTTCCATAGTGAAGCAGGGAACAGACACAGGAGGTTTGCAGACTGCAGTCATCCAGTTACAAAATGAGCTGTTTTACTATGAGAATCCAAGGAGTGTGGTATGACCAACAACTCAAATTAGAGAATTACAATTACTAGCTGATATATATTTATAAAACTAACCAAATAATTTCTCAGCCTGGTCTAGCCTTGTTTCTTTCTCCTTTTAGTCCTATGTCTTTGTGTGTCTTACTTACCTCAAAAATCCCTCCGTCTCCAAAGTAATTACACCATTAGTAAGTCTATAGGCACTCATTAATTGCTCATCTGGTCTTCAGAGTTCAGCAGAATGCATTACTGTTTTGATTCCTTTCTAATTAATTGACACCACAGTGATGTGTAGGTGCTAATGCCAGTTCTACTGTTTCAGTATATCCTGAGGGTGAAACAGACAACCTGAACTGCTGTCGAATAATCCTACCTCAGTTTCTCTTTTACTTGCCCAAATGGAAGGATATTCACAACTCCACTGACCTGCAGAAATGAGAAACTTCAGGGATGTTCTCTAGCTCAGTACAAACCATGGTGTGGCATTCACAAAGTGGCTCCAGGAAAGCAGACATGGAGAAGATTTGAGTCTGTAAGTGGTAAATCCAAAGCTGTGATTGTTAAGCCCGAGCATTCTTGACAGACCACCAAAGCTTGTGTTTCTCACACAGTCTCTCAGAAGGCTTGAGTGGAAAGTTACAGAATAGCATTTTTCATCCAAATGCTGTAAAATTTGTTGGGGTCTATATGCCAAAACAGAAATACTATGAGAATGGCCTGCTTTGTGGGAGTTTGAGTATTCTCTCTTATCCTAAGGGCTAATACACTTCATAAATGCTCTTTTCCACTGTATTTTTTAGTATTATCTTTTGTTCGCAAGTGTGAAAATAATGTATATGTGAGGATTATACCAACTTCTTGCATGTTAAAAAGTTTATGCTCATCAGTTTATGCATTATTTGCAGTTTATGCATTATCTGTTCTTCTTAATATCAACTCATCTCTGTGCCAGAAATTTAAAACACATTATATTCCTCCTGGTCCTTAGCCAAGTGTGGGGCTTTACTGCATCAAACACTGAATTTACTGAGATGAAAAGTTAGTGCAATATTGGTCCTGAAATGTAGGTGGTATTGTTATCTTTTCATAGCTACATATACACCTCTCTTGAGGAGATTTCTTTTAGTTTCAGTCTTGGAGACAGTGCTTTCGAGTCAATATTATGCTGTGATAATTCTTTGAAACTTTATTTCTTTATATTAGCACCACTGGACAATATCCTTCTTTGAGTGAAACACCATCATTTACCAGTAGCTTATATTCATACTAGTCCCTGTAGCACAATTCAGAAACACATTTTCTATTTACATTTGTCTCTCCCAGCTCTCATTTCACTTCCCAGAGCTTTTCTCCCCATGCTGTAATAGGCCTGAATTTTGATGAGGCCAAAACACAAAGCAGCCATCATGAATGACTTATTTAGATGCACAACTTTTAGCATATTGCTGATTCTGTTACTACATCAGTCAAGTTTCCTGACTACTCTTCCTGAGATGTAACAGCTCCAGAAGGATTTGGAGAAACACTACAATAGCCTGAGAGTTGCATTTGTTCTTGCTTTTGCTGTTGCCCAGCCCTGATTAGAAGAAATGCTCCTGTTAGCTAATTACTTTCTCAGTGGTGACAGATGGCCAAAGGGTGCATACAAGGGAAAAAAAGAGAGGAAAAGGGTTAATGTTGCAGATCACCTCGTTCCCCTTTTATTTAGGCTTCTCTAAAGTCGTTGATTTAGTGGCGTGGTCTCCGATTGGGTCTGGAGCACTGACTGGAGAATCAGACCCACGAGGTTTGGTGACCTCGGGGTGAAGGCACTGCAGGTGTGTGGCTAACAAGGTGCTAATTGGGTACCAGAGCGAGGACGAGAGCAGCTACAAGCAGTTGGTCAAGAACTAGCATTGTACCCCAAAGAGCTACAAGGGCTGGGCTTTGTGTCTGGGAGAAGAGGTGAGCTCTACTCCTGGCTGCTTTACTGCTGGATCCTGGCTGCGAGCGTTTTCATCAGAAGGAGCTGGCAATGCTCTCCTGCGCCTTTCATGCGAACTGCTGAATCTGAGAGAAAAGTTAGACATTTAATTAATGGGTGTGGATGTGGCTCAGTGACTTGTGTTTTTGTAGGAGCACAGATACAAAGAGAAAATCCTTCAGTGAGAGGCTACAGATTATGCATCTTCTTTTCTCAGGAAATCTTGAGAAAGTTGTGATGCCTTCATTTCTCCATCTTTCCCACTTCCCCGATTTTTTTTTTTCATTGCCAGCTCCATGAAGTCTGCTTCTTGTATACTCTGTCAGTATAAAAGATGCCCACTTGCTAACACAACTTCACCATGCTCAGGGGTCCCCTACATCTGAAACCAGCAGAGAAAATAAAGATTACAGGCAAAAATACGCATGCTCAAGGGTGAAAGCAATGCCGTCATCAGTAAGGCAGCAGCAAGAACTGTGACCATGTTGTTGATACCCCACCTGCTACAAAGCCTTGGTTTTATTTCCCTTGCTGTTTTCTTGGTTTTAAAAAAATATTTTTTGCAAGGAGAGGAAAAAGGTACCAGCTTTCAAATGTATTGGTCAGCACTTCCATGATAAGCCTGCCTTATATAGGATTTTCATTTAGAGCTTGATACAAAATGTACATGGCTCCTTCATAATGCAAATTTCTCTTCCTTTCCAGGTGGCCGCTCATTCTGTTTGTTTTTGCTTTAATGAAATATCGACAGCATTGTCATCTACAAATCTTTACCTTTTAAGTAACTAGGAGTAAGCGGTGTGTGTGTGTGGGGGGGGGGAATTAATGGCTGATACATTAGTGCCAGTGCTTGTAGAATATTGCTTTGTAGGTTTTTTTGGTTGGGGTTTTTTGTGTCTTTTTTTTTTTTTTTTAATCAGCCATCAACTGTACTTTAAATTGCTGCTGAGATGAATGGAAGCTAATAGGAGATATTCCTGAAGTTTGTTTTCTAATCAGATCAGACTGGATCTTACTAATAAAAGTGACTACTGTGAGCAGAAATGTTTGTGACTAAATAATCAGTTTTGTTATTGAGAAGTGATTAAATTGCCTAAGGAAAAATTTATAAATAACACCCAGTTTACTGAGATTTAAATTAAGGGCCTTTCCCCCCCAGTCAATCTATTCTGAATTGCTTTTCTGTTTAATTTATTTATTTCTCTTTATACTTATTTATTTATTTAATATCAGTCATGTTGCTTATACTATAACATGCAGCTCTGTTAACTGTGGCTATATTGCAAGGAACACTGACATCAGTCTCCTCCATTTAAATGATAGGGAAACTGTGAAGTTTACAGGAAGGTGGATGCAACTAGGAGTAATTGTAAACTATCAGCTGAAGAAAAGGAAATTAGTGGTGTAAATATATCACTTTGTGCAATGAAGTGCAACTGACATATTTTTAAATAAAGGGAAAATTATCTTATTTTTTAAAACATAATATTTGCATTTTGACATGAAAACAAAGCAAGTAATGATTTTTACACAGTTCTGGTAGCTAAAAAAAGCATCTCAGTTACCTTCATTGGTAGTTTTGCTAGAAGGTAGGACTTGGGATAATATGCTTATCACAATTGACATTAGGGAAAGCCTGAACTCTTCCTCTCCTTCAGTTCAGAAAAGACAATATTCCATAGAAATAGACCATAAAGTATATCCTTCTTGATTTAGACCCTGAGTTGGCACTTACCTTCAACTGAGTTATTAAATCATTTTGACTCCATCACATGCTTAAGTGCTTTGCCAACTTGAGATCTTAATGAGGCCACCTGCAATGGTTCCTTGCTGGTCTTAGGTGGAAGTTCTGTCCAAAGCTTTAGAATGGGGGAATAGGTGGCTACAAATTCCCATTCTTTTTTTCACTAATTTTACCAACTTGAGCACATTCCTTCCCAGTTCAGGTTTGGTTGCTTGATTACAGCGCTGAGCACATGATGGCACTCCACCAAGAATTCTTTATAATGAGCAGGACTGAGAAGCGAGAGAGACAGCATTAAAACAATAGTTCATGGGCACAGTGAAAAAATGTTAATGGGTTAAATACTTTTCTAGCCTTCACAGTGCAGCTGAGAAAAGTTGATTCTTTTCATTTCTCCTAGTTCAGCTATTAATTGGCTAGGTTAAACACAAGGCACCTTCTAGTACAAAAAACCAAACCAAACCAAACAAAACCAAAAGAAAAGAAAACAAAAAAACCCAAAACACAAACAACAACAAAACCAAAAAAAACAACAACAAAACCCAAAAAAACAACTAAAACCAAAAACCAAACAAAACAAAACAAAAAAGCCCAAAACAAAAACAAAACAAGCAAACAAAAACCACAAAAAACCAAACCAACGAAATACCAACCAAAAAAACCCCAACCAGCCCCCAAACAAAAAACCAACAAAACAAAATCCAAACCCAAAAAACTGCTACCTTAATTAAATATGAAATACTTCCCTCTAATTAACAGAATTTACAGACCAAGTTCCCACCTCATACAGTAAAAAATATCAGTTCTAAGAGCCTTCAACATTATTCCTGAAGGGACAAAGGATCATTGTGGTGCACTGTGAAGGAGTTAAAATTCAAGTCCCACAGGAATGGCTTAAGGATCCCACAGCAAAACGTTGGTGGTCCTGTTTCTGATTAATCATGATATCTCCACATGAGAGGAGCCCTCTTAGACCCAAGTGTTCTTATATAAAAGAAAGTTGTCTCAAATAACAGGGTCATAATACATTCCAAATTTTATTGCTTAAAATCTGTAACTTTTATTTGACCCAGTCGGGGACTGCAGATGCAGGACCCCAAGACTACAAGGATTTGAATTTAGAAGTCAAATTATCCATGTTTGAGTTTCCAAAATGGTCTGAGCTCTCCAAATCAGTTATAAGATAATCGTGGTTGTTGGTTTGGGACTCCACAAGAGATTGTGTCCCCTGTCATTGCCCACTGCACTCCACACCAGAGCTCAGCCCCTCTTGTGTCAAAGGTGTCTCCTGAGTTTCAGCACATATATGCAGCCTGATCTTGAGGCAATAAAAAGAAGAGGCAAGGGAAAAGAAGGTAGCTATTTTCCTGACATGAACAGGTGGTTAGAGGCATTCTTATGACCCCACAGTAGTTCATGTTCCAGAAGAAGTTGCAAAGGGTGCCTAATTCTTCAAGCTCAGAGTCTCTTTTCTTTTTATTAGTATTCTTTTTCTCCCAGTTTTGGGTTTTTTTTTCCATCTCATTTCTTTCACAGGATATTTTTATCTATAGTTTCTTATAAGCACGAGCAGGAAGCCCAGAAATAAAATTCTCAAAGTAAGATTCCAAACAAAACTGTAACAAAAACAAACAAAGAAACAATCCACCTTTAATCAAACAAGCAAGCAATAATTTAAGTGTATTATTTAATTAATTTACTTGATAAATTAATTTAGTATTTTCTAAAAAAACCTTGAGCTCAAGAAGGTTTTATTCTTGAAACTCTGCTACAGGCAACATATATGTATTAAATATATGTAACATATGTATTGTGCCCTTAGATAATTTCTATATGCAGACAAATAGGTTCATAAGCACATATACATAACACCTGAACTTTGCAGGCAGGAGGAATAGGGAAGAAGAGAAGTGCTTTTCTTTGGCAGTATTTAGTTCCAGAATGAAGTATTTCAGTATTAGAAATTACATGCAATCATTGGTATTACAGTTCTTTATCTCCCTGTAACATTCAGGACTATAGGTTTTTTTTAATTAACCTGAGGCACTAAGATGGAAAAAAAGGGAAGGGAGAGGGAGTAGATTTGCCTCTCATGTTTCCAGAAATTGCCTCCTATTCTTCTCCAAATGGAAACCCAACAAGTGTGACACTTCATAGGCAGCTGTTCTGAAGAGGATCAGGATATTACTGCATCCTCTCAGGCTAGTGGGCACCTAGCAAACATTTGCAGAGCTCAGTAGGAAAACTGGAGTACTGGGAAATCACATTTAAATATCCTTTCATTTATCTCCTGAATATGTGGATAATGGGTATTGGGTACTTCAAGGCATATGTCCATTGAGGTCAGGAAGTGTGTACATCCATAAATACCACCACAGCAGTCCTCAAATTTATTTTGGGTGAATTATTCTTTATGGCTGTGAATCTCAAGATGTCAAGAACAAGTAATGGACTGTGAACCTTTAGCAGATCTAACTGCTTCCAGTGGATATGAGCCCTGATCTCTGAATACACTCAGTCTGAGTTTTTATCTCAGATCCTTCTGTACACCCATCAGTCCCACCATTGCAGTGGGACTAAAATGGGATAATGACTATATTCCAGGGCATTAATGGGCAGAACATGTTCGCAATGTGTTTAGCTGCCATCAATATTAATGCACTCATTTGAGGGGCAATAAATTGATAGACTGTGGCCTTATAATGCATAAAAATTGCATCAGCTTCAGAGCCATAGTAGAAAATTCTTCCATGAGTGGAAGTAATTGGGGAAGGGACTTTTTTTGGAGTCATTTTATTTGGCACTTTGAATACGCAGACCTTGACAAGATCAGTCTTGCTGTCTTCCTTTAGAATCTCAGTGGGGCAAAAACAAAGGATTGTTATGATGTAATAAAACCTTAAAAAATAGTAAGTAATAAACTGTCTTTGTTGTTTTGGAGAAAGATTATGAGGAGTAGCTGTCTTCTGTTATGACCAAGTTAGAAATGAATAAACTATATTTACCTCCAGCTTTAATAGTCTGAGAAAATGACTTAATAATCCTCTAAAAGAGAGCAAACAGTGTATTAAGGAAGTTATATATCTATTTAAACATCTATGTCTGCCTCTCACCTACAGCCAAAAGATGTCAGAACATCTTAGTGAGTGTCCCCTTGGTCTGTATCTATCTCAGTAAATTAAATGTTACATTTCTGTACTCCGAATGGGAATGTCTGTGGTGTTGTTAGAAGTATTCCTGGCCGGGGTTTGTTCTGGACCAACTGGTAAGCTACTAAATAAACCTTGTTCATCACTGATCATTATCATGCATTATAGGCCCAACAGGCAGCTGGAAGGTGTCCATCCTTTTCATAGGGCTAGATTGATAGCTGGAAGGTAAGTAATTTAGTGTGGGGTTTTTGCCTCTGTGACTGAATTGTCCCAGGGATTTATTCAATTTATAGCTAAAAAACTTAGCCATCAAAAACTTCTGTGATTGTCATTTAAGAGCCAGTAAAATATTATTTAATTAAGACAGAAAGCATAGCAGGATGAACAACCTTATATAAAAAAAAAAAATAAAAAAGAGATGCGTGGAGATTAACACACCAGATCACATTTAAGTGCAAGATAGGCAGAAGGATGATGCACTTCCATCTGTGGTAGCACATGTCGCTTGTGACTGGTGATATCTCATGTGTTCCAGTCTCCTGGACAGGGTACCAGTTGTGACAAAGGTCATTTCGGTAAGACAAGAAGGTCTTGATGTGTGCCACAGGGGGCTCACCAAAACAACGCAGTGCAGGTTGATTCAATCTCTAAATTAAAACACAGCCAGTGTGAGGCATGGACACGTGTAAAGAATCGATGTTATAAGGGAAGGAGCTGGGAAAACCCACGCAAAACTACACAAAAAACAAGTAGTACAGTGCATTGTCTTACAGGCCAATTTAGGAATGATTGACAGATATTCTCATAACCCAGATTGAAAAATGCAAATAATAAATATCCTAGATACACACACACACATACATACACATACACACTGAAGCAAAAATGTAAGGACTGATCCAGCAAACCAGCCTGACAGAGAGGGGATGTGACACTCTGCTGCCTGCTGAAATAGAGATGTAGACTGCTGGATAACAACAGCATGCTGAAAAAATGTGTGTAGCCCATGGCTCCTCATTATCTTCGTATCTGTGACTCTACATCCTGACCTGTGGGGAATGCCTTAGGGTACGTATCCTGAGGTAAAAAATATCCAGCAAAGACTGAGCAGGAAATGCTGCACAACGCCAGCATGAAGAGACACTGGCACATCTAGGAAGTGAGCAGCTTTGCAGTTCTCTTTTCCCCTTGGGTCTCTTCTGAAGGCCATAATCATGAAAATACTGAGTTTCTTTCAATTTGGGGCAGGCAACAAGTGAGCCTTAAAAAGCTGCAGGCATGATGAAGATGATGATGAAGGTGATGATGGAACAGTGGACCATTTGATGTGATGAGGGGATGAGGAAAATGTGAATTATCTCTGAGCTGTGAAACAGAAAGTCTGAGAAAAAAAGTTTGCAAAGAGTGTAGAGGTTTTCTAAAGCTTCCACAAGAGCTGAATTCCCATCCTCCATCACTGCTCTCGGGCTGATATCACTGGCACTGGAATTCCCACTCCATGAACCAATTACACCCATAGCGGTTTTATGTTGCCTCTATTACTCATCTCTCACTAACACCAAACTTTGCATTACAGTAACCCCTGGTCACCATGTTCCTGACTTGGGATCCTGATGCTTTTGGCATTTCTAGAGAAGCAGCAGAGCCTTGTCCCAAACAGGAATCTGGGCTCATGTCTCCCTCCTCACTCTTTCAAAACCCCAGGCACAGGGAGTGGTGATCAGCAGATGTCTCAATGCCACTGTCATCTTCACAGAACTGCTGCCTCCACATTTTCAGCTCACCAGGGTACCCCATTGTGCTCCCAGTGCCTCACTGCGCTCTCAGTGGGGAAAAGGTGCTTTCTGTATTCTGGGACCCAATCACACTGAGGAAGAAGGGATGAAAAAGCAATGCAGTCACTGTCAGGGGAGCTTTTCAGACCCCAAAGGAACATGGATTCTTTTTCTTTCTCTAACTCCTTTCTCATTTACATTTAGACATATGACATATAGTAATTAGTTTCCCTGCTCTGCCAAAACTTTAAATAGGATCCTTTTAAAATAGCCTTTAAAATTTAACACTTTTTTAACAATAGTAATGTGGAAATGCAGTCTGAATGCTGACAAGTTTGACTAGTACAGAGAGTTTTGGAGCCTATTGTGGCACTTTCTGTCTTTTTTACTTCATCCCACTCTACCTCTCCCTTTTGCCTCTTCCTTTCATTTACCAGTGACAATGTATGCATTCATAATTGAAGAAATTTTTTTCTTAATGACTTACAGTTGTACGAGTTGTTGCTCTTGTCGGTGGTGTGGCTGCTGTTTCTGCAAACTAAACACATTTGACTGCTAATTTCCCATTGAAAGACATTGGAAGGTTTCTGAAATTAATGGTGTAAGACAAATTTACAAACTGGTAGGCTCTGATGTGAAAATTAGTGTGTCTCCTCTGCAGAAGCTAACTGCAGAAGGCTGGCATGGCAGTGAGCAGCCTGAATACTCATAAAGCTCCTCAGCAAGAAAGACAAAAAAAAAAAAAAAAATTAAAATTGTCCTTATTTCAGAGACTTGGAAACTGCAAGAAATAGATAAAAATATCAGGGTGTGTGGGCAAGGAGAAGGGGAAAGCAGACTTCTTAACAACAAGAGGAAATTGGAGGATTTTTCATGTAGAAAGATCTTTTACTCTGAGAAATCAACAACTTTGTTAAGAATCTGCTGTTGGTATTTTGCTTCAGTATGATATGTGTTAAGCTGTGAGTATTGTTTGTGGCAAATTGCAAGGATTTTAAAGCTAGGAGGTCACAGCACACATCTTTACTTACAAAGCAGAAATACCAGAGGAAAAAGTTCATAAACCCATGGAAGTTGAATATTGTCTTCCATTCATGTAAATGGGGATTCATTTGGTTAAACCTAGTGAAATATTCTGCCAGAGTAAGACAAGGTGATGTAACAACACTTCACCCTATTTCTTTCAAGAAAAAGGAGAATAATCCTGGTCAACTATTTGCTCAGGAACATACATCTCACATATGCAGGCAGCCATTGCTGTGGTCATCTGAAAAGGTTCTGTCCTTAAACACAGTGTGTCACACGTAGCGATCAAAGTCCTCAACCATATCCAGATCCTTCTAGTTTCCCCTAGAAATCTCTGTGAATATTTCCTCAAGGTATGAAAAACTGGCTTCACTGCTTTAGTGTTTTGGGTTTTTTATTACTATTAAGATCCTTGATTAAATTATTCAAAACACTATCTAATTCATTTTATTTTATACAACAGAATCAACACATATTATCTCAGAGGATTATTTTGTATTTTTTTTTAATGATGCCATTTCTAATATGTCCTGGTGTAGACTTTGTTATCTCATTAATAGTAGAGCTAAATGGAGTTTGAAAATTATGCATTTTTCACTAAAAATAAATCTTCTTAAATAAATAAGATAAAACCATGTTAAAATAAAAATAATTTATTTTATACATACTTTTGCCCACATAAAGGAAATAACAATGTGTTCTTACTGTTGTGAATGATTTCCAGACTATGAAAATATCAGGAAACCGTTATGACAAGTAATACATATTACCCAAAAAATTTTCTGTGGTGGTGATAAATGTGATTACAATTTCACCATCCTGTCCTTCTTCTAGATGACCTGCCTACGACCAATATTTTCAACAAGTTATAGGCTACACTGACATCCTAAACACAGGTGACCAGAATTTTATATCCTAGATTAATATTTTTAATCCATGTAAAACCAACAAATAAGAACAAACCAAAACAAAACCCGCAAAGATTTGTCTAACTGTCCTTCCAATGTATCCACTTCAAAAACAGAATATATGGAGCTGTTATTTGACTACTCAGATGAACTTTTAAGTAAATGATCTTGGGACTGGCTAATTCTGCATCCTGTTAAAAATTTAAAGTAAGAATAAGCTGGAATAGAGTGTTAATGGCAATGTTGTAATGACATCAGGAAGCAAGGGATGAACTCAGGCTGTTTGGGAAAGCATCATGAGAGCTCTTACCACAATGAATGATCAGTACTGTTCTATGTGCACTTCTCTTAAAGGCACTAGTAACCTCTACTGTTTTTCAGAAGAGGTGTTTTCTTGTGAAGATGTAAGTATTTTCACCCGTCACTCATCTTCTATGTGAACATCAATGATTGTAAAGGGTAATATATAAAAATACTTGAGGTGAGCATGCATTTTTTGCTGTCTCCCAAGTGAATTAAGATGTAGATGAAAGATAAAAATAATACAGACAAGAGAGTTCAATGGAGAAATACATGTCCCGTACACCAAAAACTAATTTAATAAGAAGCTTCTCCCTGCTAGTGGGCGATTAAACTAAATTGCCAGTCTAAACTTTTCTATGCTGCATTTCAAATGTCAACACATTACATTGCTATTCCTCTTAATTTCTCACAAAGAAAATGCAAAATGAATTCATTATGCTGGAGTAAGTGGAAAAAATGATGAGTTTCTCCAGAAGAGTAGGCAATGGGGAGAGATTGGGCAAGGCGATTATATTGAGATATTTGAATAGCTGGCCATTAGCAAGAGGATCCCCATTACTTTGCTGATAATTATATCCTCTTCGCTATGACTTCCCAGTGGAATAATACAATGTTCCCAGTGCAGGAGATAATGAAAAATACCATTCAGGTGGTACATATATGCCAAGAATAGTGTGTTGTATTTCTTCCCTTCCCCCATCATGTAGACTGCAATAGCACGCACCTATATGATATGTTAATGTGTGTTTGGTTGTTCAGGGCTGTGTGCAGGGCAAATAAATGTATCTTGAAAATGGAGCTGGCAGTGGAATATCATTCTCCCAGTGTAATTATCTACCGTGTTTAGTGGGCCCGGTGTATTGCTGAGTACATTTTTGTTAGCTATTATGTAAATGACTTTCAAAGCCCACCACATTGTAATAAAGAGGGCTTTGGAAGGGATCTTATAGAGCTGAAGTTTTTTTTTCCCCTATTTTAAAGAGAGATGTATGTTTCTCCTAATTAATCCATCATTTTGCAGACACGTTTCTGTTCAGCAATCAAGGAAAATGAAACAAACAAACAAGAAAAAAGAAAGAAGGAGGGAAAATACAGCACAAGAACACCCACTCATTTACACTAACTATTTTTTTCCAACTGATACATAAAATCTCTCATGTGTTATTGCTGCCTTATCACTTCTTGGCATTTTTATTGCTGCTCTATTTTCAGTTTGAGGGAATCTTGCTGCATACTGTATATCTGTCTCAGATTCATTAATTTTCACAGAAAACTCAATTTGCATCAAAATACTTTGCTATTTGGATGTTATTTTACATATCTTGGGGCCTCATGGCTTGCATGAGAACTTTGCCTTCAAATTATTTACCAGAGGGGAGAAAAGCAATGCCATTGGAATTGCTCAAATTTGAATACTGCAAAAACCAGTAAAATTTTGTTCTTGGTTTCTCCTATGAAAGCCTTTTATTGGACAACTCATGTCATTAGTGTGGTTTGATTTGGATCTGATTTGTTCTAGTATTTAATAAGAACCATAAATGAATGCAGATTAAGTTCAGTAAAGACCTGTGATAACCAATTTTTCATTATGTATGCTTCCATTAAAAAAAATTTAAACATTTACAACTCAGGCAAGAAGAACTTTTTGACAATATTTTTAGGCAAGTTGAAATATTCACTTTGATACTATTAAGGAATCATATGAAGGAAGCTGTAAAAATCTGGGGGCTGGATTCCCTTCTTACTTATTGTACAGTCACTCTGGCGTAAATTTAAATGGCCTTAGTGGCTTTAGTGAAAGTGTTTCTCTTTTGTTTGTTTTGATTTGAAGGTTTGTGGACAGGGAGGAGGTTGAGATAACAGAGAGAAACTGGGTCACTTTCTGGTATCAACACAATGAATCATAGAATGGCCTGGGTTGGAAGGAACCCTAAAGATCACCTAGTTTCAACGCCTGTTCTTTGAAGTTCAGTTCCTTTGAATAGAACTCTCTACTGTAAAAAATGGTGTATCACTGGGAGGAAAAATAACCTCCAACATGTTCAAATTTTCTTTTTTTTTTTTTTTTTTCCCCACAAAGTATGTTAAAATGAACCAGAAGCTCCTGGACATGCTTTTGCATGTGGACATTTATACTGGTAAAGTCTTCAAGTGTGTACAGGTTCAGTTGGCACTATCAAATATCTAGATTATCCAGAATATATGAAAATATATTTGAAATAGAAACCGCAATGAGGATGTGGAAGCTTATCATGTACACAATAAATCTGGATAAATGTAACTACCAAAAGCAAAAACATTATAGTAGTAGCTGCGAATAAATCATTGTGTGAATCACCTGAAATAAACTGGTCCTGATTCATGTGTTTCGATGTATTGGCTTTCCCTCCTCTTGTTCTCTTTCTTGTGCCCCTTCTCACTTTTCTGTCTATACTTTTTGTTGTTTTGTTTGTTTGTTTGTTCACTTGTTTGTTTTTAATATTACTTTTAGTCAGATGCATTTGTACTTGTGTATGAAAAAATAAAGCTTTGTGAACTTTAAGGGCTATCCACTTGCTAGTACCCCTTTTCTAAGGAATACTTAAATAAGCGATGTGTGTGGACACTGTATGAATCAAGAACTTTGAATGCTAAGTTAAAAGGATTGCCTCCACTTTGCCTCCACTTCTCTCCCTCTAGCAACTTGGCATAGAAGATTAAAAATGACCAGAAAGTTTTCATATTTTGTTAAGGTTGTGATCCCTGATCTACCCTTCTACAAGGACAGACATTTCTGAATAAAAGCTTGAGTAACAGGCCAAAGCAATAAGTTTTCTTGTGTTTCCCCATATTTACATGACACATGTTCGTGTTAAACAAAAAACCTTTCAGCTATTTCATAATCTTCATCTTAACTAAGAAGATGTAAAAGCTTATGACTTTATACAAAAAAAAAAAAAACAAAAAAACCCAACTTTTTCTGCCTATAACACATACTACAATTAATATGCATGCATGTCTTCCAGAGAGTACCAGATTTTGGTAAGAACACACTGAAAGAAAATATGTTTCTATTCTTTATGTAAAAAATAGATGTGTAGAAAGATAGAATGTTATTTCATAATGGGCTTTTTGTTTTATTAATATTTGCTTAAATTAATGTTTCATTTCATTAGTGTTATGCCTAATGTTATTTCAATTAGTTTGGAGGGAGGGTTTTTTGTGTTTTATGTGACACAGCTTGAAAAGCTTGGACAGAATCATGGAAATGGAATAAATCTGTTGACGTCAATCTAATTGTGCAATCTACACAGCGGTGTTGAAAATCAATCAATACAAAACATGTTTTACATATTTCAGTATGAATTTCCTCCTGTCACTCAGCAGTGGTTACTCACCATAAAAATGTGTACTTTCAACAAAAAACAAATTATGAACTTTAAAGACTGGAATCTTATTCTGCAATGTGTGTTCAAGAAAAATCATTTTAGCTTGCCTTACAAATGACCTAGAGAGGCCTCCTACTGAAAAGTGATGGTTTTCATTCTCCATCTTCAGTCAAATTTTAGCATCCTTCCTGAGGGAGCCAGCTGTCACTTGGTTAAGGGTTTGGAAATCTAGGCACAAGCCTACTTTTATTTCATCAAGACAATTCAGATAATGTGGGCGCGTCCAAATAGCTATTAGAGAGAGTGTTAGCTTCCACTTGGTCATTAGGCTGAGATTCATCTGACTAAATATAGACATCAATGAGGTAGCCACATATTTTTTATCTTGTCACCCCAGCCAATGAGGGAAACAAGGTCATGATTCATCTTCTCCTTAAGAAAATGCTCAGAATATATTAGATGAATTACTATTCCTCTCCCTAGACAATAACAAAGAGTACCTGAAAGGCTCAGAGATAGAAGTCCAGTGTAGATAACTAAAAGTAAAGATGATGAATCACAACACAAATATTTGGGCCTTTTTCTATAGATTCTGAGTAATTTTTATTTTATTTTTCAAGACTGTTTCAGACTAGCTGATTAAACACTCTTTAAGCTTGTCCTAGTCTGACTTTTGAGTCAAAGAAAACACAGGAAACTCTGAAGGGTCATTCATCTGACCTGTGTGAGACACCTGACTTTCTCTGTCGATTATTTATGTTAAATTTTTTATCTTGGAGTATGATTATTCCCGCTGAGGTTTTTCTGTCTAAAAGACAGATCTAAATTTAACATCTGTCCCCACCCTTGATGTGTCACAGAATGTTGACATCACAATAATACCTGAACCTTCTTTGATGTCTCTTGAAAGCCTGGACCTTCAAAGACTTTTCTAGGGAGTTATTTAGACATAACCCTAAAAATCTTAGGACGCTGCATTACCCTTAAATGCCCAGATGTTTTTGCGTCAATAATAAAGAAGAAGCTTTGGAGGTCATGCCCCTGATCATCACTTTCTTGGAAGCCCATTCTTTGCAGTCTAACCACTTAGTGTGCGTTAGTCATGTGATATATACTGAGATGACATCACTGTATCAAATGTACATTAGTCGTTTTTTATTTCAGTCAGAGGGTCAGATAATGAAGTAATGACTGCCAGGTTCCCCAAAAGCAACAAGAAAGAAACATTGTTTCTATACAGCATAGTGTATCTGCAGTATTTTGCCTTCAGAGTAATGTCAGAAAGATTTCCAGGGCCCTCAGCTTATAAAGCCATCCAAGAAAATTGTTCTTGCTTTTTGTTTAAAGGGATAAAGCTGGGGTTAAGGGGAGCCATTTCAGAGCAGACCAGCTGCCTGCACAATTTGTTTCTTCTTATTTAGCAAGAGCAAATGGAAGGTGCTACAGGACAAAAAGCTTTACACAAATGAGCAGAGAAAGAACTGGGGAAGGTCTGTCAAACAGTTTATCTCAGAAAAAAAGAAATAAAAAACCAAAACAAAACAGAAAAATGACTCCTTGCATGAATAGCATGATCATTATCAACATTGAAAAGTTTATGAAAGTAATTTTGAAAAGTAGGTCCAAAACTGAAAATTCAGTTTGTGAAACTATTTTTTTAAGGACAAGTGAAAGGAGAATCAATACTGGTCACATCAAACTGGTAAATGAGGAGAGGGTCTATTACTGTTTCTGTTACTGTGCATCTTACTGCCATCTCAGTCACAAATTTTGCATTACTACCCTCTTTTTCTATTTTCTATCTGCCTTTTCCTACTTTATATACACATTCTTTGTTCAACTGTCTCCACCCAGGATGTCTGTGACACTCCAGTAAGACATTTTTATGACTGATATGTACAGTAAATATGCTCACTTCAAAAAATGTGCTGTAAAAGGTCTACCCCATCTGACTCCATGTTCTCCCTGATATCTCATCATCATGAAAAGTAGATACCTTAAAAGCAGGACAGAAACAAATTTCACAGTGATGGCCTTGTGCTTCATTTTAAGATTTACAGCAGCTTTGGGACCTAAGTAGGGAAGCCAAGTGGTGGAAGGTCAGGCTACGTGCTAGCACTAAAGTGGGCACACAAGATGATGGGCATTCTACTGAATTTGGTTTATGCACTTTGATAAAATGTATTAATTATCATAGACTCTAAATATTTCAAGACAATATCTCTAAATCTGTTCATTCCCACATCAGCTGCTCTAAAGTACAATCATAGATGTTGGGGCTATTTTAAGGGCTCTAAGTGTATAATTTAATAACAGGTTATTTTATTTTTGGCTTATCCATTCTACTAAACGACCATGATTTTGACTATTTCCCAAAACATGATGAATGTCACTGAAGACAAATAATTTGCCCCATTTTTCCCAACTTCAAATGGGTCTTTTATTTCACAGAATCACAGAATATTTAGGTTGGAAATGCCTCTAAGACCATCAAGTCTGAATTTTGACCGATCACCACCTTTCCAACTATAGTCCTGAGTGCCACATCTAGTCATTTCTTGAGCACCTCCAGGGTGATGAGTCCACCAGCTCCCTGGGCAGTACATTCCAATGTTGAACAACCCTTTCCATGAAGAATTTCCTCCTGATATCCAGTCTGAACCTTTCCTAGCACAGCTCAAACTCAAGCTGAAGCTCAAGCTGAGTCCCCCAAGATACTCTGTTAAACTGGGTTGTGTCCAGACAGCTTTTTAATATCTCTAGGGAAGAAGACTTCTCAACCTCTCTGGGCAACCTATTCCAGTGATCTGTCACTCTCACAGTGAAATTCTTATTCATATTCATCTGTAAATTCCTGTGTTCAAGTTTCTGCCCATTGCCTTGTGTCTTATTTCTAGGTCACTACCAAGAAGAGTCTGGCTCTGTCCTATTGATACCCTCCCTCCAGATACTTGTACATATTGATACAAAAATATAAGAACCAAACAAATAGACCTAAAAAGAAAATGCCATTTGCAACCAAAATAAGACTTTCCCAAACCCAGTTATGAGAAAAGAATTGTTACTCAATCTTGTTCCTGATAGAAACTGCTCCTTGTTATGAGCAGATATTGGTGGTTTTGTTTGGGCCTTTTTTTTTTCCCTTCTTATCATCTCCTGAAAGAGAAACCTGTGAGTTCATTAAAATTAAGACATCTAATAGTGTATAATGCATAGTTGAGGAAGGAAGAAAATAAGAAAAATTGTTAAGCAATTTAATAGCAGATTTTTATTCTGGAACTTAGATATCTTTGGGTAAAGGATATTCAAGATAAGGGCTGACATTTTGTATACAACGCTGTGTTTTCTTATGCACAAAAAAACAATTTACATGAGACTGTGGCAGCCTGTGTTATTAAGAGGGATAACACTGACTAGGAGCTAGAATCTGTCCAGAGGTTATAATCAAGATCTTTATTTTATTACTTATTTTCTTTTAGCATTTTCACTGAGGAGTTTCAGTTTCCACAAGAAAATGTGCTCCTGTGAGGACACTGAGCACTCCTCAAGGGAAGACTGTGGCAAGCATTCTTCAGATTATCAACTGACTTGTCTGGCTCTGAGTTTCTTCATGAGTTTTTCAAATATACCTCTTCAAAATATGTAAGGAAAAGACTCCCAATCTGTTTCTTGACCCTTTGAACAGTGTTGGTGAAGACAAATGGTTGGAAAAGGGTGTAGCTTTTACATGTCTTTGTATTTTCTTTGCTATTGAAATTAATTTATTATGTCAGTGATGGACAAACTTGATTTCTAGACATCACAAGACACTATTAGATATAAAGAGCCTGCCTCAGAATGGAGGCACTGTAAATTTTCATGATTTTACATGAATTATTTCTGGGCAGAATATGATTGAAATCAATGAGGTTCAACCAAGGTTAAAATCATTCACTCATGTTGAGTTCCTCATAAGGGTATGGCATGACACAAATAACTACCATTGAAGGAAACAAAATATGAGAGATCAGGTTAGAAAGCAATTAATGGACAATAATGGGTACTCTGTGGTGAAGGTTCCATATTCTGTATAAGACCAATTAATGTAAAATATGTTCTCTTTTATTTAAAAAAAAAAAAAAAAGCAGGAAAAGAAAACAATAAAACAGACAATAAAACAAAGAAGACATTCTTAATTACTTGTACATACGTGTGTTCCCGATTTCCGGAACGCTAAATGATTTCTTCAGACAGCTCTAGGGATTTCTGATAAAGAATGCTGTATGAAATCAAAGCATCATTAGGGAGACATCTAGTTTTTGCTGGTAGGTAATCCTTTCCATCAGGGACTGGATTTCCCAGCAGGGAATTTCTCCATTGAAGACAATTCTGGCCCATTCTTTGCCAAACTGTTCCAATGCCAGAACTCTTTCTGAGGCTAGAAATGAATTCTGTATTTTCTAGAAAAGAAACCTTCAGAAGACAGTCAGAAAACAATTGGTGTCCATATGGAAATGTGTTTAGGAGTTCAAGTCATGCAATTCAAAAAGATTTGATGCTGTGGACATATATATATATGTATGTATGTATGTATGTATGTCTATATAAAGAAAATGCTTTAAAATATAGAATATAAAATATAATATAAAATTATTTATAGTTTTCCACAAAAAACTAGCCAACTGATATTTTCAGCAATTTCCTCTCCTGTAAAAACCTCCATTCTTCATCAAAAGAAAGTGTTTTGCATCTAATTAGTGTATATCATGTATTAACCCTGTTTTCTCTGCTGTGGTTTTCTAAACATAATGCCTCTTTCTGTCCTTGAAGATGCAGAGAAATTAGTCTATTTTTCCTTGCTCATGTTCTTTTTATTTTGTCTACATTTTGTAGACTGTTGTAATCTTTCAGCTGCAATGTTTGTTCTTTAAAATGTCTTCATGTCTTTGAGTTCTCCTTTATTTTTTTACCCTAAAATTTTTCTTCACTTTTTTTTACCCTAAGACTTTTCTTCTTTCTTCCTTAGCTCAGTTGGTTAGACTTTGGTGTTAATAACATCAAGATCATGCCTTCAATCCCCAAATGGACCATTCACTTAAGAGCTGGACTCTATAGTCCTTCTGGGTGTCTTCCAACTCAGACTATTCTGTGATTCTTTGTGATTCTTCCTCTATTTTTCTCCCCTTTTCTTGTATTTCCTTTACTGCTTTCACAGTGAAAACTTGAAATCTGTACTGGGAACTAAATAATTCCATTATGGATTTCCTTCTTGGGAGAGGGGAGGAGGTAGAAAAAAGATTTTTCTTATTTTGAACATTTCAGCAGCTCGAAAAACTACTTTTGAGAGGTTGGTGGGGGCAGGGAAGTGAAGGATGGTAATTTTTTTGTTACTTATTCCCCCTGTAGAGACCTGAATGCCAATCGACTCTTCTCACAGCACCACCTACTGTGGTGGTATAGCTGCAGGCGAGTGTGGGGAAAGATTAAGCTTTTTCATCTGTAGTGTTACAGTTCCTGGGAGGCTCCTGCACTGCTGTTTTGGTAAAGAGATTTATAGAAGCACTTGATGAATTTTAGTCATTTTTTTATCAGTCTGTAACCATAGAAATGTGTGTGTGGAGACCACTGCCATCTTAGGCGCTGCTGCAATTTCTACAAATCATCTTACTTGTCTGCCTTATACCTTGTTTTATATCAAACTTTTCATAAGGAAGGAATAAGACAGCTTATACACAGAAACAGCACCCTGGTGTATGTTTATTCTGGTCATGCAGTGCAGAACATCACAACAATGAGCTGGAGGAGCAAGGCAGAGACTTTGCAGGAGAAGGGGATCACCTGGTTCTGTAAGGTTGACACAGATGAGAGTTCACAGTCCTTTATATTCTCCTTAAAAACTTCAGGAAAAAAGAAGTCGAAGGGATCTAATAGTGGATATTTTATTGTCCTCAAGATGCTCTTCATGCCTCTTGTCCCTTGGGAGACTTTCTGGCCGAAAATGTCTCCCAGCCTATTCAAGGTTGCTAAGAATGTATCTTCTGGGATGAATGTCTTCAGAGACAGTGAATGAATCACAAGTCTCCCACCTGCTATCAGTATAAAAATTAATATGTAGATGTCACTCTAGGGGCTTGCCCTGTGGCTCTTGGGATGTGAGATCAAAATGATAACTAGTGTTTTTCTGTTTAATTAAACAAGGTGTCAGAACTGTGTGTTCAGTAGCTGCCTCTCAGAATAGCAATGCTCATCTTCAGTGTCACAGAATCACTGAAAGCCAGAATGGGTCAGGTTGGAAGGGACCACAGTGGGTCATCTGGTCCTACCTCCCTGCTGAAGCAGGGCCATCACAGAGCACACAGCACAGGACTGTGTCCAGAAAGTCCTTGAATATCTCCAGTGAGGGAGACTCCACACCTTCTCTGGACAATCTGTTCAGGGCTCGGTCACTGCACAGGACAGAAGCTCTTCCTCCTGTGCAGGGGGAGCTCCCTGGGCTCAGTCCCTGCCGTTCCTCTGTGCCATTGCTGGGCCCCTGGAGCAGAGCCTGGCCCTGCTCTGAGCCTCCCTGCACACAGGGACAAACAGGGATGTGGTCCCCTCTCAGTTCTCTCTTCTAGATGCTAAACAGCTCCATCTCCCTCAGCCTTTGCTCATAAGAGAGATGGTTCCAATCCTTAATCTTCTTTGTCACCACTTGTTGGACCCATTCCAGGAGCTCTTGTACTGAGGAGCCCAAAATGGGTGTGTCTGTCTTCTTGTGTGCTAAATTAATTTTTCCTGGAAACCACTGACTTGTTGATGTGTGGTTGCAATGATCATTTCCCTTCCTTATATCTTTCCTTCCTCTTTAAGCTATTTTTTCCGGCTGTTTTGGGGATTTTTTTTGGTTTGTTTTTTTTTTTTACTCCTGGATTTCTAGATCTTTGGGACTTAGACAGGTAAATGATTCTGAATTTCTTGTGTTTATATACTTCTTATAGACAGTTACCAGTAGGTACAATTATGATACATCCCAGCTACATCTTGAAACTTGAAGTTTGGGTGAAGTGTTGATATAATTACATTTAATAGCAAAAAACCTTCCTATGTCAAATTAAAACTATTTCTACTATTTTTTTTTCTTGGCTACTCTTTTATATTTTGTGCTCTGAAAAAACTTCCTCAACTGCTGCTTTGAATACTGAAAAACAGAGCTGTTAATAATGCACATTGCTTCATGTGTAACCCCCCTGACTTCATAGTGCTTCTCCTGAATTTCCTGAGTAGAAGAGGAGAATGGGCCATCACCCAAGACAGAGCCACATTACATTCAAGGCAAGTGATTTGTACACATAACCTTTCCACAGCAGTGCAACATTTCTATCACAACATGTAGTCAGTAGATAACTCCACCAGTCAGTTGCACCTGTTAATGCAGCATAAAGACGCCCCTATTCAAAGAATGAGCCCTCTGTTTCAAAAGTCTGTGCAATGTAATGTAGCATAATTCAAAACTGAAGAAACTCTTCATGCAGGATTACATCCATTCGCAATCTGACATTATTCAGACAGGATTGCTATATTATGCAGAGCATAATTACAAAATGCTATCCCTGTAGCACTGTGCTTTGTATGTATGCAGATTATTAAAAATGCCTAATCTTAAAATCATTGCACATACAGTGCAGTCAACAGCAAAGAGAGTCTCAGCTTTTGTGCGTTGGTATAACAACATTACAGTTCGTGGAGTTGAGGTCCTGGCCTTATTTCTGCTCCATTATTGCCCTGTTGTATACAAAGGATGAAACCTGTTTCTCCATTACATCCTGCAACACTTGAGTAATTCTTCAGACATAAAAGACGAATCTTGGTTTCACATTGTTTTTTTCTGACTCAGCGTTTGAATACCATTAGAGTGACAATACCTTTTTTTAATTCTGCAGAAATTCTCCAGCCACAGATACAGGATCTGAAATATGAGTCAGAATGCAAATGACTCAAAATTCTCAGCAAGTCAGAACTGCCCTACCAGATCCCTATCACATTCTTATGAAACAGGACCAAACAGAAGTTTCCTTTTACTCCTGGCTGAAACAAAAGTAGGCATCTAAAGTGCAGGTCTTCATAGCTTCATAATAATAAATTCTTAAAATTATTAAAGTTGAAAAAGACCTCTAAGATCAGAGTGCAACTGTTAACCTGTGCAACAAATGTGTTCACTACTAAACCACATTCCCAAGCACGACCTTCCCAGGCATTTTGAACAATTCCAGGACAGTGATTCCATCACTGCCCTAGGCAGCCTGTTTCTATGTCTGACCACCCTTCTAAAGAGGTTTTTTTTTCAAAATATCTAATCGAAACCTCCACTGGTGCAACCTGTATCCTCTTGTTCTATCCTTTGTTACCTTGGTGATGAGGTACCCACCCCCAGCTACAACCTCCTTCCAGGACTTGCAAAGAGAGATAAGGTCCCCTCCCAGCCCCCTTTACTCCAGGATAAGCACCGTCAGCTTCCTCAGCTGCTCATCATCAGAAGTGCGTTCCAAACTTCCCAGCTTGGGGTGATACAGACCTACTAATGATACAGACCAACCAAAAAATTATAACAGGTCACACATCCTTTCAGCAAATATGTATTTCTTGACTCTGAGATGATTATCTGTTATAATGATAGTGCTCCCATCAGAACCAGTAAAGGTGGAAACCATCTTCAATTGACATGGAAACATGGAGCCAGTGGTCTTCTGCCCTAACACCATCAGCCACCACAGGATGAGCTGAACAGTGGTTGAACCAGCCCGCAGAAACATAATTGTAATCACCAATACAGCAGGGTCCTAATGATGGAATCTACATAGACAGGAAAATTCCATGCTATGAAGAAGAAGAAACATTTCCCCAGCTGATACAAGCAAAGAAAGAAGTGGATCTGTATTTCTTATGATTATTCGCTATATTTTTGAAGGACAGTTTCATCTGATGACAGAATTAGGGCAGGTGACTGAAATTGAATTTTTAGAAATGAATTCCACTTAGGTAGGGAAGCATTTTCTACTCAGCTCTGGAATATAAGTTTAATATTGTAGGTGATTAAAACTGCCTCATCTCTCTCATGAGCTGAGAGAGCTGATATTCACTTATTATTTGCATTTGCATCTGTGTAGCCTTGTCTATCAAGTGTGAGAATGTTCTTTTTAAATTTAAAATTATTTTAGTAAATCCACCAGAATAATTTTATTAAAAAAATTGTAAAAAAAATTGTATTTTCTAAGACAGTAGGGACAACATGGGATTCATCTCTCTCACACTCAGCATCATAAATTCAGCCTGCCATCAGTTAAACTGAATGAATTGCACAGTTTATAAACGCTGAAAGAAGAATCCTATCCTTTTGTGCATGATCTCTAACCACAAGTGGTTCATTACAGTAAAGGCAAAAGATAACCCTTTTCTGTACCACACACAAATCTAGAAAGTGCTGTACAAACTCAACATATAGATGTGAAGATTGCACAGGGCTTATGCCTTTGCCCAGTGCTGAAAGAAACCACAACCTCAAATAAAACTGCAGCTTGCAACCCATTTGAAATGTTAGTCAGTTAAGCTCTATTTATTACCATCAAAAATAGCACTCACAGGGACAGACAAAACAGTCCCGTTTCACAAAGCACAACCGGGATCAGCTGACTGGAACTTACACTTATGTTCATCAAAGGGCCGTATTCTCATTTTGTGCTCCTTGTTCCTATTTAGAGTTAATGGTAAATGTCTTTTCCTTATCAACTGTCAAATTGTTAGTACACATTTTGTATGTTCGAGGCTAGAGGATTCAGGGGGTAACGGAGGAAGGGGGAGGACCATCTGCTTTGTTGACAGAAGTTTACTCCCAATATTTTATACGGAGTAATTATTCAAGGTCCCTTGTATTTTGTGTCTCCCAGAGAGGAGGTATTAAAAATGCCCACTATTAAATGCTTTTCACATAGAAAGCAGGATTTTATGACCCTGTAACTGCAGGATCAGTGGTTTTACACTCTTTAGCCTCTGCAATAATGTGTGCTTGGTTCCCCCATGCAGGCCATGCTGTGGTTAGTGTTGATTCAGTAAACAACATTTTGTTTCATCTCCACGGATATTAGGTCTATAGAGGACAGATTGCATTTGCTGATAGTGCCTCATGGCCTTAAAGCACACTTGACTAATTCTAGCTATCATTTGTTGTTTGTTGTATTTTAAACAAGGGCAGAATTTTTTAAAGAGAGATAAAGTAGAAGAAAGAAGAGCAAGGAAGAGACATGAATTGAAGCAAAGACAAGAGAACTTTTCAATGTCATTAAAAAATTAAATGGGGGAAAAAAACCTGACCCAAACCCTTCTTGAGTGATGGCATAAGAACAACATTTAAAGGAAAAAAAAAAAAAAACCCAGTCAGGTATCCTGTTGAAGCATAAATACTTAAAATTTCTATTAATGTAAAGTGTAAGGTTTTTTGATTTCCCATTGTTCACTCTTCAGATGCCATGTTCATTACTTATGCAGCAGCTAAAGACATTGTTTTCCCTCCTTTGGACTAACACACGGTACATGAAATCTTATCACATCCTTTGATTGACTAACCTCGTTAAGAAGTTTGCATAAAAGATACGGTGAGAAGCAAATTTGCCTGAAATTGCACAGCTGCCAAGTGAGAACAAAGGACTGGCCTCAGTAAGAAGGTACTGACTGCAGGGATCTTTTTCAGGGCTCTGTTCCTGTTTTTTTTTGGTTATTCTGTGCAGGAGAGGTCTCCATGGGGAAAAAAAAAAAAGAAAAAAAAA
>VZRL01003386.1:186469-204893 GCA_013397895.1 Origma solitaria
AAAGAAACAACTTATGTCACATTCTGATTTTTACCTTGCCTACCCACTTGTAGCGATAGTACTGAGGGGAATGGGATATCAGTCCCTTCCCAGTTCTAACAAGGAAGGCAGACAGTGACAGAAGAGAAAAAGCCATGAGCCTGTCCCGATCACCAAAGGGACGCTCCCAAAGCATGTCAGCTTTATTCTCCATTCATGAGGCTGTATCAGTTCTCAAAGAACACACTGAGGTTTTGTCTTTGTGGTATCATCAGCAGGTCCAGCTCAGGAAAATTAAGAACTTCCCATACAATTTATATTGAAAGATCAATTCAAGGTAGGGCAACAGCTCATTTCTGAATAAACATCTGACAAAGATCGATCTTCCATCCTCCTGTTATCTCTTTGTTTCCAGAAGGATTACTTAGGGAGGAATCTCAGTACCCAGTACCAAGACTCAGACTTCAGCCTGCGAGTAGAAGACTTTAATCTTAATACAGAGTTACTGATTTGACCCCTTTTTCATTCTTGAGATGTGTGCTATTGTACATTAGCCCTTTCCTAGACCTGTCTGCCCCAGACTGGGATTCATAAGCCATTACTCAGAAACTTCAATATTTCACCATTTCTTGACGCTTGCTAGGGTCTTCTCAGAAACTGTCCACTAAAGTTGCATTCCTGTTGCTTCCTAACCAGGTTTATTGTTGTTGTTGTTGGGGTGTTTTTATTTGATGTTTTGATTTTTTTTAAGCTCTTGCAAAAATTCTAGTCAGCTTACAAGCATCAAAGATTCAATTTTTGGTGGTCATCTCTTAATTTATAAAATTGTCCCTTCACCACTGTCCTTGGTTTTCAGGTCTTTTTTAGCAACAGCCAATGTTTCAAACACTCATCCTTGTAGAGAAAACCAGAAAGGTCTTTTTCCTGAGGCTGCACCATCTTTCTTGTTCAAGCTACACCTATCTGGATAGAAGATCAAAGAACCATAGAATGTTAAGGATGGGAAGAGACCTTAAAATATCATCTAGTCCCAACGCTCCTGCCATGGGCAGGGGTACCTCCCGTCAGACCAGGTTGCTCAAGGCCTTATCTAACCTGGCCTTGAAAACTTCCATTGTTGGGGCATCCACACCTCCCTGGGTAATCTGTTCCAGTGTCTCACCACCTCCACAATAAAGAGTTTCTTCCTGATATCTAAACTAAACTTCCCCCCTTTGAGTTTGTACCCATTCCCCCTTGTCCTATCCACTACAGATGCAGAGTCCCTCTCTAGCTTTCCTGTACCCCCTTTAGATTGTGGAAGGTCCCTATAAGTTTTCTACTCAACCTTCTCTTCTCCAGGCTGAACAGCCCCAACTTTCTCAGCCTGTCTTTGTAGGGGAGGTACTCCAGTCCTCCTATCAGCTTTGTGGCGTCCTCTGGACTTGTTCTAACTGTTCCATGAACTTCTTTCCTTGGGAGCATCAGAACTGCAGACAGTTCTTCAGATGGGGTCTCACAAGAGCAGAGTAGATGGAGAGAATCCCCTGCCTCGTCTGCTGCCCATGTTCTTTTGGATGCAGCCCAGGATACATTTGGCTTTCTGTGTTGCAAGTGCTCACTGCTGGCTCAAACTTTTTTCATCAGCCATCACTCCAAAATCCTTCTCGATAGGGTTTCTCTCAATAACTTCTCCACCCAGCCTGCAGGTCTGTCTGGGATTGCTGCAATCCAGGCGTAGGACCTTGCACTTTGCTGTGTTGAATTTTGCGATGTTACACCACTGTAAAGGTCCTTCTGGGTCCATCCCTTCCCACCACTGTGGTGTGTGTTGACCACACCACAGAGCTCAGTAAACTTGTTGAGGGTGCCCTCAGTACAGTGTCCCTGTCACCAACAAAGATGTCGGATAGTGTCAGGCCCACCATTGACCCCTGAGGGACACCACTCATCACTGTCCTCCACGTGGACAATGAGCCATTGACCACAACTCTGCATGGCTAATTCAGATTATCTAAGTTAATTATTATCCAGTATTCCAGCTCAGGGAAAGATCTGTACCCCTTTTGACAACAGATGGCTGTCCATTCAAACTTATTCAGTGATACACACATTCATAAAAACCCACCAGAATGCACACACCCTTCTTGCACACATTATCTGCATTGTCGTAAGAAAGAAAGAAAATAAACAAAAATGATGTAGTGGAAACATCAGAAATATTGAATACTATGAATGAGATGTCTTTCCTATCCAAGTCACCCAAGCTCATTTTTAACCCTGAATAATCTTTGCTGGAAGTAATGTCTCTCAGTACACCTGTCTTTCGATCTATTTACATAAATATATACATAAAACTAGTCACCCTCACAAGCTTCCCATGACAGTAGTCTGCTATATTTTTTCCACACATCCTCACACACTCCCCTCCCCTCTTTACCCCTACCAAGTAACTCCTGCTGGGGAGATGCGCCAGCCAACTCCCTTGATGTGTCCTGCCCCAGAGATGGCAGCCAGATGGCCTGACATCTGCAGCAAGAAGAGCTGGCAGGTCGCCCTGAAATCTCCCACTCAAGGGAGCTGTTGTTATGTACTGAAGTCCTTATCCCTAGAAAGACTTCTTTGAATAAAATATATAATACATGATAAAATGCAATAAATCCTGAAGAAAAGGAAGGCAAATAGTATTCTGAGACTACTTACCACAGCCTCAGAAGCAACTTTTCCCCATGGGCAATATTTGCAGTGGAAGCCCACCAAGTCTGTCATCATCCAGTACTTAAACACAGTATGTGCCATAGCACACACCATGAATTGCAATTTTTGTTAACATGCATTAGAGGAAGCCATGGTATATACAAATGGAAGAGAAGAAGTGAATCAACCCAAAGAGGAGCAATTACAACTTGTGCATGTTGTGTCACTTCTCATGATCACAATTTAAGTACGTGGCACTGCTTCCAGAGCATGCATTTTGGGAACTGTATGGGAATTCAAATACCTTTCAAACAGAGGCTGGTTTGCACTCCATTACTATGAGGTTATGTAGAGAGACAGAGAGATTGACAGAGTTCTGAAAGGGTAAAAAATAAAGGGAAATAATGTTAGTAATATAAAACACCTCTTAAAACAGTATGTTTTCCCCAAAGCTATGAGGAATGCTGTAGCTTCAAACACCACCTGTGCAGGATTCAAAGTGCAATATCCCTAAGGGACAGCTGGAATCACCCTGACCCTCTTAGAACCATCTCCACTGCTATCTCCATTGAGTCTCTGGGTGTCAATTCTTAACATATAACACAGGCTCAGAGAGTATTTCCTTGATGGAAATTTAAAGAAAAAGACAGAAAATACAAAAGCAAAGGGGGAAAAAAAGAAAAAAAAAAAGAAAAAAAAAAAAAGAAAAAATAAAGAAAAAATAAAGGGTGCCTGGAAAATTACCTTTTTTAAGTAATCTGAGTTTGGGGAGCAGTTAGAGGGTTTATGCAATAAACTAACAAGGGAAAAAAAAAAAGAGAAATAGAGAAAGTATAGATGAAACAGCAATCAGCATATTTTAGGATCAATATGAATTTTCTGCACATCTCAGTCCTTTTGGGTGATATCTACTTGTGTGTATAAACATACAAAGCTCAAATCTGAGCTCTGAAGGGCCTCTTTATTTCAAATGCAAATCAAAACGTTATCTGCACTCATTCTCAACCTAGAATTCGCCAAAGGTGAAAACCAAGTTCAAGGTTAATTTTGTTGCAAGGGAGCAGCTTTCGCTAAATTCAGAGATAAAAAGCAACCAATATCTGGTGGGAAAGAAAGAAAAAGCAAAAAAAAAAAGCACCACCAACATAAATCACTCAAACCAATCCACAGGTCAAATATGTCACATGCATATTTGTCACCTTTTGTTGTCCAAAGCAATATCCACAAACTCATTAGTGTTTTCCTATATAGACAGCCAGGCAATAGACTCTAGCTATTTTATACAGCTACTGGTAACATCTCTTGCCCAGAAGGCAGTGACAGACAGAGAGAGAGAGCAAAGAAATAACTTTCACAGTTTTTGTGTTTTCCCAGCTATCAATCAAATTCCCTCTGACATTGCTTCATTTATGGATTATTGCAAAAACACTGAAACAATGTGCAATGATAATGTTGTAAAGCTACAGAAATGAAATCGGTAGGAGTAACCCATTTCTCACTGTGTTCCCAAGCACCTCTCCACTCTGAATCCCCAGCATTGTTTAAGCTTCAGTTCTATATAAGAAAGCTAATCAAATGACACTCAGGAAAATTGACTTGGGTTTTCAATCTAGTTTCAGATCTCTATTGTACTTATTTCAAATAGCATTTGTTATTCTCTGCATATCCTTAGGAACATGCCCTGTCAAGAAATGCCATACAACTTCAAACCATGTTTTTTCCCACCTCTATAACTTTTTATGTATTCCCTTTTTACATTTTATTACAGCATAACATCTAAAAATGAAATAAAGATTATAGGCAACGCTTCAGGACTTGTAGTTCTGAGGCTTGCCCTGAATATCAAGTGTTGTTGATAGGAACTTGCTGCTATACCACTATAAATTGCCCAAATCTCCCCACTGACCATCACTGTAATTATTTCTGTTTGGAAATGAAAGATTTGATCGGCAGACTGATTTTTCTTTTCTTTATATTTCCCACTCCTTTTCTTGCCTATCTTTCCCCCATTCACCTGGACTTGCATTTTCTCTTGATAGTGGATTTAAAGATTAAATCTGTATTTATTTACCACAGTTATCTCTAAAAGTAAAAGAAAACAACAGATTGCAGGGAAAAAAAAACCTAAAAGAAAACAGGGGAAAATATGAAGGAGGGAGGGGAGGAAGCATGGGGAAAGAAAATGCACAGAACAGCCATTCTAGCCACTAATTTAACAGAGATTTTTTTTTTCTTTTTTTCTCAAAGTGCAAGAAAAGGAAATAAAACAGAGGTAGTTACTCCCTTTGCATCCAGCACCTAGGGGTATTGGCAGGATATGTACTGAAATCTAAAACACGCTTCCTATAACCCTTTATTGCCTAAATGTTTCATAATCAGAGCAACAGGTCAAATTTAGTGCCAGCAAAAGCCTATTTGAGGAATAACTTACAATTAAAATCCAAACAAATCAAAAAGGAAAAGTCAGCACATCAGTAAGGAATAATCAGTGTCAAAGAATGAATTAGAGGTGCAGGCCAAAAGTACATAAAAGGGGAAGATTCAGGGGGTTTTGTGTAGGAGCCAGGTTCAACTCCAAGGTCAACAACAGAGTCACAATAAATGGGAGTAATTTCTTTGTGTCAAAGAAAAATGTCAGGGAGAAAAACTAGAGTTTGTTATTGTTTTATTTTCCTTTAGACTTTGGACTGAGACTCAACTGTTGTGCAGCCTCCGTCTCCAAGACTGCTATTGATTTTTCAGGAGACAGAGAAGTGCAGTTCTCCGCCGGGGCCTGGCTTTTCTCCTGAGCAGGGAGGAAGAATAATGGCCCTTTTGTCCTCATTTCTTTACACAACATCTACCCTAACCAATGTGGTATGATGTAGTGAGATCTGCATCACTGGGAGATTATACAAGTGAAAAGAATGTTGTGGTGCCATCCAGAAATGAAATTTAGAGTTGTAACAAAAGTGTGGGGATGATGAGAGAACATTATGCCAATCTACTAACTAGGATTACTAAAAAGCCTTTACTAAAGCATCAGACTGATGGGTCTAACCTGCTTCTGAGTATGGAATTTGTTGATTCTCTGGGAGATCTCCATAGGGATTTTGTTTCTCTACATTGTTTGAAAGTGCCTCAAAGCTGAGAGTAATATTGACAAGTACACCAAGTGGTTGAAAAATAATTATTTTTTATTTATATGCCACTTGTTTAAGCTAATTTGTTTAAAAATTCATGAAGAAGAAGTTTTTAAATTGAAAAGTGCCAAACACCTGTCAAATACTGACAAATTGGGGATTCACTTGTTCACAAGCAATATGAATTCCCTATTCTTGTGAGGTACACACACACACACACACACACACACACACACAAAGTTATTTAATTTCACTGAAACAAAGCCCCACTTTTTTGTTTCATTAATTCTTAAATTGTAAATAATTCAAAAATCAAACAAGATATTAGTAGAATATTAGAACAATTGCATAAACAGTTTCTTTAGGCTGTAATATATGAGTAAATAAATATAGTTATATCTTTGTATGCTGTTAATTTATTGATAAAATATGTATTCATTGTACAAGCAGATGATTCATGCATATTGTACGCACACATACATTTTAGATAAATGCACTTCTAATGAGGATTTATAGATATATAAAATATATCTATAAATAAATATATAAACATTAAAATGAATTTTAATAAATAAATCAATAACCTGTTTTTCATGTATCTTTCTTTTGTCCTTTTTAAATGTAGCGGCAATGTTTGCTTTCTTCCATTTTTCTGGTACACTCATCTCCAAATTTTCAAAGAAAATCACTGAGACTGCTTCAAAGTTCTTCATGGATGCTGATGCGATATTAAACAAACTTAAATGCAGAATACGTGCCTGTATACATATAAGTATATGACACTTGTTTAAATGGCATATTAAGATAACTAATCTTTGTGAATTTTAAAGTAAATTAGTTGAAACAAGTGGCATATACTTATATGAATGCAAGTAGTGCCCTGTGACTTTCAGTATTTTAGACTCCCTGTCCACTATCCAAAGACATAAATTTTGTGAGCTGCCTAGAAGCAGCTGCATCCAATAGCAAACTAGTTTAAAAATAATGAAAAAAAACCATCTTAATACTTGATATGGTTTCATTGAACAAAACTCTCTATGGCAGGATGAGCATGGTCTTTTTATTTTTTTGTATTGTCATGTTTTATGAACTTTTGTGGTATGGTTGCTTTTTGTGCAATTTTGCTTCTTTTCCAGTCTGCCTTTATAATCTCATACCATTATCTTTATAGACTTTATAGAGTGCAGCTTTATGGCCAACACATGCCAAGGCAGGACCAGTGCACCGATGAATGAGGCAGCCAGGTTCTTCTTCAGGCCCTTATTGTGTGTCCACCCCATCCCTTCCACTGTCACAAACATTGGGGCAGATGCTCAGCGAACCAGATCAACCTGTTGATATGATGGAAGGTGTTTAAAAAACCAGTTCCTCTCAGGGGCTGGTTTGGATCAGCTCAAAAGGCATCCTGTGGAAAGCACAAGTGAAGTTGCCAAGAATGAGGGAACATTTGTTATATTTTCATCAGTAGCACAAATAGAGATCGACCTAAGCTGGCTTG
Source organism: Origma solitaria (assembly GCA_013397895.1). Classification (NCBI taxonomy): domain Eukaryota; kingdom Metazoa; phylum Chordata; class Aves; order Passeriformes; family Acanthizidae; genus Origma; species Origma solitaria. Next base: position 193,745 of record VZRL01003386.1, read on the forward strand.
GAAATTTCTTCTCAGTACTGTTTTCTTCTTTTCTGTATTTAAGATCAGCAAAGGCATATTAGTGTAGCAAATTGTATTCCTTACTACAGTTTCTATTCTTCCTTCATATTAGGATAACTTTTTCTTCTTCTATGCCTTATTTAAAGGAATAAGCTTCTCTATTACTTTTCTTTCATAACATATTGTTGTCTAATTCTCTGAATTTATTGAAATATTCCTTTCTGAAGCCTTATTTATGAATTCTTTTATTTTCTCTTCCTCCTTCTTAACTATCACGAGCTTTATCTTTTCATGGTGCCATTTGTCTTCTAGATTGTTAATCGGTTCCTCATTTTGGATGAGATGATTCAATTAAGAGCCTCTGCATAGAAATGAATTATTCTCAGCACGTCTGGGATGGTGGAAGTTTCATTCCACCAGCAAAGTCTGTTTGTTACGAGTGTACATGAATGTCTATTATGGAAGCCAGTTGAGGCTGAGGTTTATCTCCCTGAAAATGTTTTTAATTTTGCTATGTATGACTCAGCTAACCCACCAAGGCTTCTTTCATATTCAGTGGTGAGAAACAGGCACTTTCAGAAGAAAGAACCTGTTCAGGTACAGTTCTTCCTTGAAGTACCTGTTTCTCTGTTGTACTCTGAAGAGGTTAAGCCTGAATAACTCAGGTGTCTAACTTTTGGAAATCTACAGTTAATGAAGTAAATCCTGTTACCACTGAATTGAAACCTTTCAAAACCATAGTGAAATCAGCTCTGAATTTGAAAACTCGTTTTTAATCTCCTACAGGCTATGGACTTCAATCCACAGCTAAATTCAAGAAAATGTATAAATATTCTTTTTAATCCTACTGCAAGAATAATTTGGAAGGAATATAAAGAAGCAGGATATGAAACAAATCACTTTGTTTCCTTAGTAACTTCTTGGAAGTGTATTCCTTCAGATCAGCTATACTATGAAGTTGCATTCCCTTGAACCCTCTATAACATGATGCTGAAATGATATCCACCTGATAAATTTTGCTCTTAATTTAATTTACAAACTGCAGTTCTTTTTTTTTTTTTTTTACATTATAAGCTTTTTTTTTTGTCTTCCTCTCACTCTTGTTCTCTAGAAATGGGCAAGTAAAATGTAAGTTTCCTCTTATCCTCTCTCTCTTGATGTTGCCACAGAGTTATGCCCAGTTATTAGCACATGCAAATTACTTTGTCCTCCAACATTATCCTTAGAAAGCCAATACAGTTTTGTGTCCTGTTTTCAGGATAGCTGGAAGACACAAAGCCATTGTCTATCATGTATGTGGATGTAAGCACAGACTAATCTTACTTAGGACACTGACAGATCTCAGGTTAAAGTCAAATTACAGCAGTGTATACCTACTGAGAACCTGTATTTTCATTGAGAAATGAGGCTGTGATTTCAGAACTTTCTGGATAACAACATAATAAAGGGTTTTTGGTTTTGTTTTAATTGTTAGCTCCAGAAGAGGTTGGTGCTGGACTGACTTCATGTGGAACTAAGAGATGTCATACAGAAATTAGGACTTCTGAGCCCCACTTCTCAAGTCCAGGTTACTTCCATCAGAACAGGGAATTTCTGTTTCTGAGTTTACCTATCTGCAGCCTAGGCATAATGTTTTGTCTGTTGGCTCTTTCAAGGTTTAATTAATGAATGCATGTTTTACAGCTAGTTGAGAACCTCAGATAAAAGGGTCTATAGAAGTGCAAAGCATTATTATGTTGCTGGAAGCCTGATTTTCGTTTCCATCAGAAAAACAAGACTTTGTGCAGACTTAATTGGTTTTTTTTTAAATTTATAAAGAGGATTAAGAAAACTGAGCCTATCTAAGTCTCCCTACTGGTAAATAAAAAGAAAAAGAAATAAAGAAGCAAAGAGAGGATTTATAATAAAATAAATAAATAAATATATCCAAAGGGTAATACACAAGTAACTGTTTAGAAAAAAAAGGGCCAGATTTTCTGAGCTATGAAGTGCCACATCAATAGAAATTAAAATAAATAAACAAAAGGTTATGGAAAGGAAATTTTGGAAAGCAACACATTTTAATCAGTCATCCCAACTCAGTTTTGTGACACCCACAGATAGAGGAGAGTTTAAGATCAGTGAAGACAGATCTACTCTCTTTATGGTGTTAGTTATTTAGTTCTTCACGTTGACATTAAGGAATCATTCTGTGTTACCCAAAGGGAAAGAGCAGGTCTTTTATTTTGAGTCAGTTGGAGAACACTGTAATGGTAGTGAGCACCAGAAGATTAAAACCAAATCCCTTACAGATGGAAATCAGCAAAGCTCCATCTAGACTGGCTCCATTGTGCAGCTATGCCAATTGATGGCAGCTGAAACCTGGTCTCCAAATGTCACTGTAACTTTGTTCCTGACATTAGGGTGGCCAAAAGAATAAGCTTTCTTATGGGTTTTCAAGGACATGGCGCCAGTTTGCTAATATTCCTCTCACTACATTTTCTCAACATGTTTTTTGTTTTCCTATTTCCAGCTGAAATCCATGACAACGCGTGCTGAAAGAGAGAAGACATAATGAACCAGTGTGTTACGAACCTTCAAATAAAGTTTTTCAGATGATATTCTATGTTCAGTTTGGGGCATTTGGATTTTAAATTTCTAAGTCTTGTGGGGTTTAGAATTGGCTGGGAAATTGAAAAGCTATTTTCATGGTATTTTTGTAAAAGTCAAAGCTACTTTATTCTCATTTGTTCAAAGTCAGATACATTTTTAGCCTAGTTTCCTGAGAACAGGGAGTATATATCACCTTTTGATGTATGCCTGTATACTTACATATATCTCTTTCTATGTTTTGCACCCAAATCTAAGAAAAATGTGAAGAATAATGTGGTATTAATTTCTTCCCAAAACCATGAAAATTTATGGCTGTTTAAAGACAAGAGAAATTTTTTATGCATAGAAACTTTGATAGAATTTCGCATCCTGACCAAACCCATCCTGCATTAACTATTAGAGACTCCACACAGGAATTCATTTGCTTTACTTCACTCACTCATTTTTACTGTTTTTTCTAAACCTGAGACATTTTGCTCACACAAAAAGCAAAACATGACTATCCGATAAAAAAAACTGATGCTCAGATAAAGGCAATTAACTCTTAGAGTTTTTTAGGTTTCTTTTAGAAAAGGAGGCTTTCCTCTTTGTGTTCTTAAGAGGCTTCGTTGTGGAGCACAATATTTAGTCACATATTTTTGTTTCCTTCAACCTTCTGTCAAGTGAGAGATATTATTTATCTTATAGACTAACATTTTATAGGTCACTGATGTCATTTCAATAGCCATGTGGTGCTTATCTTTGAACATTATCAACTGCGAACTAGAAGCAACAAGGATATTTCTCCGCACAGATCAGCTATCATCATTCACATTCCAGAATCAGACAGAAAATTAAAACAAAATAAGTTTGGCTTTAAGTGGTAGAAGGCACAGAAGAGAGTGCCTATGATGGCCAAGAGTGTAAAACCATGTTTTGTTGGAAAAAGAAATTGAAGTAGCTTCATTTGTTTAGCCCTGAGGAAGCTGTTCTCAGCAGTCCATGACAGACAGCTAAAAAGAAGTCTTCTGTCAATAGGCTTCAGAAATCAGAGTAAATGTTCAATCTTCAGTGCAAAACTGTATATGATTGGCAACTTGAAAATACCGGAAAGCAGCTATCCAGCAGATAAAAGCTGACTAGCGCAAATATATCAGTTAAAAATGGAGGACAACCCTTTATTCCGAAGGACAATATATGCTCCAGTTAGGGCCACATCAGACAAACAGACATCTTTGGGAATAGAAGAATTCAAAAATTTAATTCTAACAAAATAAGCTTCCAGGGTCATGAAATGTATAACTATATATGACTGAGGAACTAAATTCAAGAATCAAGATAGTCCATTCCAGATGTTTCCTTTAAGGACTGATTTTGAATGCTGTGTAGGCATTCCACTTCCTGTGAGTTCACTGAGAGTTACTAAGAGGACACTTGTGCAGCTTTTAGGCCTATGGATTAATGGATTAACTTTCAAGATGTTTCATTAATATAGTCACTTTTTGACTAGGTAAACCAAAGATGAAATGTCCCACATATTCAACATACTCACTATGAAATTGTACATTAAGAAATGTTTTCCTTTTTCTTTTTGTTCTCCTAGGAATAATGGGAACATATAAAGAACAATACTGTAATGACACAAAAAATATGATGGCTTAATGAGTCTTTTAATCTCTGTTCCCTTTTCTCCTTGTGTACATTTTACTTAATACACATAAATGGCAAATAGAAAGATAGGGACTTGAACGGTTGTATCTCTGATACGATAAAAATGGTTTGTAAGCTCATCATCACTCTTTGTTTATATTCTATTAACAATTTTCTTTATATCACAATCACAGATTGTGTAAGGCAAATTCTTGCATGCACATAAATTAGAGAATTATCATCTCTGGGAAATGGTTTTAAGCTTTGTCCATCGTTTGCATGTATTGGGAGGATCATGGTGGTGAATTTAATAACTGGCTCAGTGCATTAAGTTATTAAATGTATCTGCCTTGGAACTGAAGGTAAGGATATGCCAGACAATGGAAGAGAGGAGCCAAATAGCTGGAATGGAGAATGAACAGCTCTGATTGCTTTTACATGGATCCTACATTAAAGAATCCAGTGGAGCTGAATTGTTCCCTGTGGAGCTTAAAAGTCTGATATTCTTTTTTCCTCCATATAGGAAATCATGGTGATTGCAAATCCTAAAGCACTAGAGTTATTTAGAAGAGAAGCTGTAAATATATACAGTAGAAAATAGGCATTTTCCTTGGTTTATAGCTCTAAAGGATTAGAGCAGGATTAAAAAGAGAAGAAAATAGATTTCAAAGCTGTTATGTTTTCTGTTAGCAAGTGTCATGACTACTTTATTTTTTTTTTTCCTTTTCTGGAGGATAGAGTAGGAAAAGCCCAAAGCAAAGGAAGAAATAACCACAGCCAATAAAAAGTGAAATTATAAAATAATAAAAATAATATTAACTGTAGAGACATACACACATACACATTTACATACATGTGTATGTACTTTTATACACTTAAAGCTTACATTTGCACAAGGACTGTATTTGTAAAGGAACTCTAAACCTCTAATTAAATAATGTACTGGGCAGTCACTGTAGAACCAACTAATATTTGCAATATTACTTTTCCGGTATAATTTAAATAGTATTCTAAAGCAAACAGAGCTGAAAACAGATTACTAAAGGTACTCTCAAAGGGTATAAGAGAACTAGGAAAGTGTGGTGGTAAATTCTTAAGAACTGCAAATTACCTATGTTGTTTCTTCTCTAATCTCCAGAATATAAAAAAATGCTGAAAACATTAAAAAATACCCAGTTTTACAAAGCAGCGCTTAAATAATATGCAATATTTTTGTGCAGAATATAATTTTTAGTCACCCTAAGGCTGCTTTACCTTCCCTTAGGGATGGTCAGGGCTGAGAATGAAGCAGGAACAAAAGTAACTAGAGTCACTTTAATGCCTTTACATTTGCTTTCTGTAGTTAGGGACTACAGACCCAAAACTCACTAGGGATAACAGGAATCTATTTACTAACAGGAATAGAATAAGAGGGACTGGGGCCTTTCAACTTAATTGAAATTTGTGCAGCTTGAGTACATGCAACATCTTGTGTGCTGAGCACTGAGCCAGATGAGCTTGAAGTTCCTGTGTTTTGTGGCTGAGAATTCCACTTGGATTCCCAGCATTCATGAGTGTGCTATAGGCTCACTCCACACTTTTATCACCGAGCAGTTCCTGAGAAATTGTGCTACAGTTATGTTTCCAGAGTGGTGGTTTTTGTTTTTGTTTTGTCTGTTTTATGTTTGTTTGGTTGTTGTTGTTGTTGTTTTGTTTGGTTGGTTGGTTTTGGTTTTTTGTTGTTGTAGGTTTGGTTTGGTGTTTGTTCTTGTTTGTTTGTTTTTTTGTTTTGTTGTTTTTGTTGTTTTGGGGTTTTTTTAAGAATACGAATAAATGATGTACACAGAAACTACTGACATCATGAAGTGTGCCTGCTATTGAGCACCCCGCGGAGTGCTGCATGTGGCTGTGGCCATTCGCATCAGGATTATCTCGTATGCCCAAATGGAGTGGTTTGGCTGGGGGTTTATTCACTGTCTGAACAAGGGCATCAGTGGAGAGCAGAATGGGCAGGAAGGATATCCTGATTCTGCACTTTCTGCATGGCCTCATCATTCTCTCTACAAAGGATTGCTGACAACTGAAGAAACTCAGAGTACCTTTCATAAGAGCACCAACAAAAGTACCCGTGCTGGATGAAGAACAGAGATGGTTTTTAAAATTCATTTTGATGTTGTCGCTTTTGAGGGAATTCTGGGGAATACATAGATGAAAAACACAATTTAGTGGTAATTTTGTCATGTATAATTAAGACAAGAGAAGCAGCATTAGAGTTCTTGACTCAAAAGTATGGGAACCTGCTAATTCTGTAAGTTATCCTATGTTACCTCCCCAAAACACCCATGGAAAAGCATTCCCAGATTTCCTGGCTTGAGCAAAGTCTACAAAAAAGGACTTTCACATCAGGCTCTCTGTACCCACGAGAGGACTTGGCACAGGAGGAAGTGTTTCTGCTCCAAGTGGGTCAGCAGTGGGCACAGACCATTATTCAGTGATATGAAATCTTTGGTGGCAACTGTGCAGTAAACACATAAAATATGGGAGGAAAAATGTTCTGGGTGACTCCAGTGTTACTAAAAACTGGCCAAACAGGGCCAACAAGAAAAGGAGAAGGCAAGTTATAAAGCCTTATAAGATCTAGAAAGACTGTATTGACCATTCAACAAGACTTCCACCTGTAAATAGGGAAACATCTTCCAGCTACCAAATATGAGAAGACAGGAGAATACTTATGTTTGACAATTCCTCAGGTGTGAAGTAGGTAAATTCCATATATTTATATTTCCCCCAGAAAAAAACTCTGAGAACTTCCCCAAATTACTACAAGAGGTAATAAATAACTGATTCTCCCCATTGCACCACAGCTTATTCAGAGACCCTTTAGAGCTAGCTTGATTGAATTTTGTGGAATTTTTGTCTCAAGGCCATGATAAAGCTTCAAGCAAGCCTCCCTTTCTTCATTCCCCATGCTCACCCCAGGCATTGGGGTCTTTTACACTGGGAAATGTGACAGAGGCCATTATATATCCAATGTGCTGACTTTACTTGCTTTCTGAAACCCCGTTTTGTGCATAACAGGGAGGATATTCCACAGTGGCCTGTTCCATGGGCTATAAGGCTGCTTTTCGCTGCCACAGCACTGTAAAAGAGCCATGGTGAAGCTGAGAATTGTGCCTTGCAACTGCCTGTGCCACTGGGATGCATCCCTTTGGAGGGATTAAAATGCCTAAAATGAGGGATGTAATGTAACAAGGAGAGCACATAGCAAGACAAGAAATATAAAAGGCAGAAAGGGAAGGAAGTGATTTTGAAGAGGACTAATAAAGTATATGTCACCCAGCTGATTGCTTTTTCTTTTCTTTTCTTCCTTTTTTTTTTTTNTTTTTTTTTTTTTTTTTTTTTTAAGCTCAAAGTGCTTCCCACTCTCAAGTGTCTGGCTTGCCAGCAAATGAATTGCATTGAAAATCTCTGTTAGTATCCTATTAAAAAGGTGAAGTTTTAAAGGCATTTTGTCCCATTATAAATATGAAGTGATGAAATATAAAAGTAAATATTTTTGCCAGTCTAGTCTGCCCTTTACAGTCCTTCTTTCCTCTAGAGAAACAAAATCTGCCGGCTCTGGATTAGATCCATTTGCAATTGCCAACAGATTCTCTCTGATGAATCTTCAAGCGGTTGAGTCAGGTTGGACAGGCAAAATGTCCATCTGTACCATCCCTGATGGATGTAACAAAGCTTGGAATGCATTTGCAGTACCAGAGCAGCAATCAAGAGAACAGAGAACTAGTAGAAATGCTGATCTTTATTTTATTTTATGCAATTTTCAGTCTTATTCTATTTCAATTTAATTTATCTTTTAATATGGATTGAATATTTTCTGCATTTCTCTGCATGGAAATAGTGAAGCACTTTTCCAAAGCCCAACAGACAGGATGCTTAAGGGAAAATTTTTCAAAGCGAAGGCAAGTGTGGGATTTAATCGATCAGCTTCTGTTGATGTTTCTGAAAGTCATGCAGCTAAAACTCTGTATGCTGCTTTGAAAAGATACCCCTAAAATGTCACAAATCTGGTAGGCAGACAGCTGCAGGAGATAACAATGGTATATCTCTGTCTGTTTGTCTAATTTTAGGAAGATTACCTTAATCGTATCTAATGACAGCATATTTGGGGAAAAAACATTTCTATCAAAATAATGCTGCCAGACTAACATTTCCTATAGCAGTGATACATTTTTTAAAAATTTCAATTTAAATATTTTGTAGGAAGCTTTTTGCATTCCTCCTGAAAGAATATATGTACATATCGATATCTGGAACATAAACTAAGTTAAATCAAAATTCTCAAATTCAATGGTTCAAAGCACTTCCCTTTGAAGAATTTACAAAGAAAGACTTAGTCTGGGAATAACATAATTGTCCCAAGTAATTTAGATTGAATTTGACCTTTGCTGTAGGTTCCCACCCAGCATAACTTATAAAAGCCATCCATGAGACCTCTATTTCTTCTCCACAGGAGATGGAAGGGACACAGAGTTCCTGCAGAGAACAGCAGAAGAGAGACAGCATGTGAAGTCAAAGAAGAATAGGAAGTGATTCCATCTTGACAATCAACATGATAAAAAAATCCAGAGCAAAATTATGATACAGTTACACAGTGACCGGTGTCCAGACAGAATCTTGTTTTGGTTGTAGGTCTTGGCCCTAGTTTCAGATTGATTGTCATCTTGCTGCCTATAAATGACTTTTTAGAACAAACTAAGGTTATTTTAAAATGTAATACAGGAAAATCCATTAGGGACCACCTTATTGACTGAAGAAAATTAGAGTTATTTTAATGAAGCTACCTCATCATAGATGATGAAGTGGCTTCCCAGAAGTGTTCTCCATGATGGAATTAGAAGGAAGAAAAGGTTTGATAGCAAACTGGTTCCATGCTATCCCAACTTTCCCTTTCTCTTTGGAAAAATGCAATCTTTGTCACATTTATAACACATTTATAACTGATTCATATGTTGAATCTGAACAACCACTTCTTATCCAGGCAACGATCCTGCTGAGTTCAAAGATTTCCAGTGATTCAACATAAGGTGTTTAGGGGTGTCTTTTCAAAGTTATGTATCGGTTTAGTCACATAGTTCCTGCTAACATCAAGGGAAGTTGTCTGGTTAAATCCCCATGCAAACTTCCTTTGAAAAAATTACCCCTAAAGCATCCCGTCTGCTGAGGTTTGAAAGGGGACTTCAATCAATATATTTGTTAAATGAAATGCAAAGAAGATCCATTATTTGTACTCTGGATACTCTTGCCTAATAAAGGCTGTAACATAGTGATGGTTAAAACATAAGGGTTCTTATTCTGTTTGAATTAGTCTTCAAATGTTTGTCTAAAATATTCATATCTTTCACTTTACAAAACTGGACATAAATTTCATTGGAAGAGCCTCTGTCAGATGACTGCTTTTTAAAACCTTTTCTCCAGCCAGAATGCATAAACATGATAGTGAGGGCAGGTGTATATTTTTATATATGTATATAAATTTTTTATCCATTCTAAAGATTTTGAACAATGGAATCAAAATTTCTTAGGTGTTTAGTGAGAGCCACCTCATCTAATTTCAGATATTTTGAAGTCTATTGTCTAATTTCAATTACAATCTCAGTCTTCTCAGTATTTAATGGAGATTAGAACTTTCATAATCCTCCTATTTTTTTTATAAGACAGATTTTAGAATATTACAATGAATCCTTGGTCTAATACGGAGGTAAATTTTTATAGACACTGAATTTGTATTTTGAGGCCACAGATGACAGCAGTAAATTTCAGCTGTGGTTAGGTCATCCTGAAGTAGACACCCTGATGTACTGAGATGTATCCCACAGAAAACTGTCAAATCTATTGGTCAGATTCCTGTCAATTATAAAAGCAGCCTGCTCTAGTTTACAGGTAGACACATTCAATTCGAACTTCCGAAGCCAGGTATTTTACTATGAGCTATTCTCTCAAAGTACTGCTAAGTTTCCCTTAAGTGTATCAGGAGCCTAGGTTAATTTGAATACTAAGGCTCCTACTATTGTATAAATCTGAGCCTTAACCTGCTGTCAAATATAAAATTGAAGCATTATGTAACTCTACTGATAAGGAAATTCTGTCCTGTCTCATCACTTAGAATAGGGAGTAGAGAGATTCAAAAAACCTGGATTCTAGAGTGAAAAAACTGTGACATTGCTGAAAGACAGGTGAGCAACAAAAATGTGAATTTCTTATCCTCTGAGTCTATTTTCTGGTATCAGGATATTGTTTTACTTCAAATTAAGGGGAAAATGGTAGAAATACAGCAGTGATAGATTCTGTAACATCATTAAAATCAGAAGTGACAAAACAGAATCATAGAATCGTTTGGGTTGGAAGTGACCTTAGAGGTCGTGAAGTTTCAACTGTTCTGCTGTGGGCAGGGAGAGTTTCTGCTGGACCATGTTCCTCAAAACCCCATCTAGCCCAGTCTTGAACACCTCCAGAATGAGGTATCTATCAACCTCTTACACTGCCCCGCCACCCTCAGAGCAGATATTTTCTGATGTCATTTTTAGATCAAAATGAACAGCTTCTGGTATCCTGCACTATTTTTTTCCCATATGTCAAACCTCGCCAGACAATTTGCATCAGTTTCCCTTAGCAATATGCCATATTCCTAAGAGTTACTCTGCTAACTCCTCATGCTGTGGCTTTGCTGAATGATCTCCTCTGCTGTGCACCAAAGCAACAATATTCCAGTGAAAATCACAGTGTGAAAATTGGATCATAGGACATTTAGTCAAATCATGATGTTTGGATCCCATTAGGGAATGGCAGTCGAGTAAAGTGAAATACAATACACAATAGTCTTACGGACAATGAAAAAAATAGGAAGGGAAAGGGAAAGGGAAAAGGGAGGGGAGGGGAGAGGAGGGGA
>VZRL01003386.1:205910-222461 GCA_013397895.1 Origma solitaria
AGGGAAGGGAAGGGAAGGGAAGGGAAGGGGATGAGGAAGAGGAAGAGGAAGAATACATATGGACTATTTTCTTTACTATCTTTAGAATGTTCAAAATGCAAAAATGCCTTCTTGAAATGGTGTAGAACCTCGTTCATTAAACTATGACTGTCAGGCCTCATTAATAAGTTGTGATTCTTGGGATGCAGGGCCAGGACTTGATGATCATTTTAAGTCCTTTTCATACTCAGGTTATTCTACAATTCCGAGACATTAGGAATTAAAAATTAATTCTGAAATTCCCTTATTCCCACAGGATTGCTTCTAAGCCCTCAGTCAGAACCTGACATGGGAGCTGAGGCTGGAGATGACCAAGACAGGACACTGCCACAAGCACCACAAGGGTTTGACATAGTCGTTGTATTTATTTTGTTGGCGGATCTGATCATTCCTAGTCCACATTCTGCTTCTTTGCCTTGTCCACCCATCCTCCCCCCCTCCATTCCCTCACTTAGATTCACATCTCTCCTTTATTTTTCCTCCTCTCCCAGTCTCCCTCATGTCAGGGACCTGTGCAATATCATTTTCTGCATAATGAAATCAAGAGTGACATTAATGTAAGTGTAATTTTATAGTGGGGAATGGGCCTCGCTGATTGTTTCTACCTGCTGTGTTTTGATGATAGACATTGGGATGTCACCATCTGTGTAATGAAATTTCACCTCCATAATGGTTCAGATTATCAAACATTCGTCCAAGCTGTCTCGCAGAAATTTATTAATTTATTTACGCAATAAGGATGGCAAAGTTGCTCATCTCTGAGAAACAGAAGGAGGGTGGGAAGGGGCAGGAGCGTGTGGGGAGTGAAGAGTTCTGAAAAAGAACCATGACTGGAAAAATTAATAATAATAAAAATTATTGTCATGCCAGGGAAGAAAATGAGATTGTGCCACTTTTGTGTTCTTTACTGTTTCCACATTCTGTTTTTCCCCCATCTCCCCTAACAAGAAAGAATAAGATGCCAAAACCATATTTCAAACACAATACTGACAATGCTAAGCAAGTGCCGATTCTGGAAATTTTACAGCTGTGGTGTGTCTTTGCTTCATTCGCACTCAACTACCCTGGCACTGGAATGTGCTGCATAACATGAGACTCAAAGTTTTCTTTCTTCTAAATGTCTGATGTTGTGATTAAGAAGCTGAGTAATTCACATTAAGAGGAATCAGAGACATAGAGACAAGATTTCAGATAATGGTAAAACACATTTCTGCATGTCTTACTGTTTGGGATCAGGAGCTAGTCCAGATCATTTAATCCTTCTTAGTATTTCTGTTGTGTCACTTTCATATCTATCTTTCAGAGGCTTTAGATTGTAGAGTGTCCCTTTTCCTTTCCTTCCTAGTGAGACAAGCAGGGTTCTGAGCACCAAAAACAGCAGTACTGTATTTCCCCATGGGAAATGTCTTCTACTGAGCAATTACATACCTCTTTTTCATTGCTCACTCCCTCCTCCTGCCCCCAATCCCCTTCTAATGTCCTGTCACCTCTGCAGAGAGGAAAGCCCCAGGTTTTCAGAGGGGACAAACAGAAACCCAGCCCATCAGAATCACAGCTAGAACAGGTGATTTTTCTCTTTTTCCAGTTAAAGCTATGGTCTATATTTACCTAAAACTTCCAGGTATGTCACAGTCCCAGCAGATCAGAGGCTTTTACATGCACTTTGTGCCTTCTGCTTGAATGGCAAACTCCAGAAATCCCACAAAACATGTACACTGCAGCTGCCTAGGACAGACATACTTTTGAGAAACTCCAGAAATTCTATAAATATGAATTACTGCATTTTGACACTACAAATCTAAAATGCCTGGGGAACCTGGATAGATCAAATGTGCAGACACTTTCCAGAATGTAATACGCTTACTGCATGCTCTCATGCACATGAAATTTTTGCCTGGAAAACCACGGATGCTCCTGCTCGAAGAGATCATTCCAAAAGATACTAACCAATTTGACTATTTCTAATAACACATGAAATTACCTGACACATGTGCCTGTGAGAGTAAGGAAGCACAAATGCCTACACCTGGCCCCAGCAGAGTGTGAGAGCTCACCAAATGAGGTTGCATTACAATGAACTGGAGAGTTAAAAAAACACAAACAACAAAACACCATATTTGTCACAACTTCAGAGTAGATAGAAAATTCCTTTTCCAAGTTTCCTTGTTCTGCTCCCTGTCTGAATGTCTACCAGAAGATACTCTGTAGTAATGTTCACTGGTTTGCATTTGTCTGGTTCCCCAGTGGCTGGCAGCCCAAAAATCATATGGAGTTGACCTCATTTCCCATGTTATATTTTCTCTCACTTCACCAGTATAGGACCTTTATTTTTACAGAGAAACAAGAGCTCCTCATAGCTCCTGTGTTGTTCCATGTGTTAAATACGCCTCCATAATTTTGTTTTCTTAGAAAGAAAAAGACTTAAAAAAATAACAAAAACACCACTTTATTCACTTTAACTGTAAAATGTTTCTTCTGTCATTGAATAGTTAATATTTTATCTCAAACTTATGCAGAGCTAAAGTACTAGAAAAAATACTGGATGGACTTTTTTTTTCTCCCAACAAATCTTGGCTTAGGAGAATAATTATCAATTCCGGGGAAAAAAAAAGTTTACTAAATTGAATAATTCTTCCCCAGACTTTTTTTCCTTCTCATGATTATTTCTAACTAGTCTAAATAATGACATTATTTGCTAATTAGTGATAAATGTAAGTAATTTTATTTTATTGAGACCATTTGAAGTTGTGTATAGTTACAGAAAATGCAGATTGACTGAAACCTAAAGAGGTATCAAATCAATTTCTGCTCTAGAGGCCCTACACTGAGCCACTGCAGCACTTAGACCCAATTTCCACAGATGGAAGTGGGACCATGGATGGGAGGGGCTCCCAAGAGAAAAGTACATTTTCCCCTGATTAAGACTCTCTTACTGTAGCTCTTGGCATATGGAAGACAAGGCAGTTTCCTCTAATCACAGATCATTTTGAGCAAGGAGTTTGGGAAGTGAGTCAGGCACTGCCAATCCTAGATTCTTCAAATGGGAAAGGAAGTGAGGCCACAGCTCCTCTTCTCTTTTGTTACTGGAGCTGGCGAGGTGTGGCAGAAAGGGATGTTTAAAGCAATGGCAGATATGTAATTCCTAATTAATTAACTAATTCCTCCCATGAGAGCTGCACACTGTGTGCGTGCATGTCCCCCAGAAAACCCACACAGCAGCAACCCAAGCAACCACCACAAGTACCTGCTGTCCAGGTCTTATTTCTCTGGGAATTTTGATTTACTTTCAGCTTTACAATGACACACAGTGGTGTGTCCTGTGGAGGACAGGGGACCATGGTGAGGCCCTGGCATAGGTTATCCAGAACAGCTGTAGCTGTCTCACCCCAGAAAGTGTCCAAGGACAGGCTGGACAAGGCTTGGAGCAACCTGAGATAGTGAAAGGTGTCCCTGCCCATGAAAGGGTTTGGAAATTGATGACCTTTAAGGTCCCTTCTATCCCAAACCATTCTAGGATTCTATGAACTTACTTTTAGTTCCCAAAATACTGTGGTTTTTTCCAGCCCAAAACAAGCCTTCAATAAGGGATTGCTCTAATTTCTTTGTTTTGCTTTTTGGAGAAGGAAATAATTACGGAATCTCTTGGTTCTTCCCATGGACATAAGACAACAGACATGACCTTTTTGTAGCTCCCAAATTCTTTTTCTTAAGAAGTGTCCAGGAATGCAAAATACTCTTTTTCCTTTAATAAATATTTTAGCTTTATGCCATATGTGTTTATGAAACAAAAACTTTAGTGGAAAAACACAGTGTCTTCCACCACCCGGGTACAGCAGACAGGAACACTGAATGCAGAAGGTATTTCTGTGAGGTTCTGTGAGTCTGTGAGGTTCAGGGCAGTCTAATTCTTTGTCAACTACTCCATCCATGCAGACATGCAGTCACCATAGAGCTCTCCTGGGTGAACCTCAGTGATTCCTTCCCTGCTGCATGCTCAGATCACAGAATCACAGAATCATTTAGGCTGGGGAAAAAAAAAAAACTTTGACTGATGACCACCCTGTCAACTAAACCATAGCATTGAGTTCCACATCCAAACGTTCCTTGAACACTTACAGGGATGGTGACTCCATCTCTGCCCTGGGAGGTCCATTCCAAAGTTTAACAACCATCTCCGTGAAGAAATTCCTCCTGATGTCCAGCCTGACCCTTCCCTGGAACAGCTTGAAGCTGTTTCCTCTTGTCTTACCACTGGGAGAGGAGGCCAAGTCCCACCTGGCTGCCCTCTCCTGTCAGGAGTTGTGCAGAGCAACAAGGTCCCCCCTGAGCCTCCTTTTCTCCAGGCTGAGCCCTTTCCCAGCTCCCTCAGCTGCTCCTGGGGCTCCAGAACCTTCCTCAGCTCCACTCCCTTTCCTGGACATGCTCCAGCATCTCATGTAAATCTTGCCATGAGGGTCCCAGAATTGGACACAGCACTCAAGGTGCAGCATCACCAGTGTCACGTACAGAGGGAGACACACGTCAACAAGTGCCATCAGGAGACATCCGTAGTCCAGGATACTCCAGGAACCATTTATAACAGTTTTCTATTCTCTGTCATCTCAAGTTCTTGTTTTTGTTATTCCTACTACATTAGCAGGAAATCTGGGCATATGCCAGCTTGGGAGACTGAGAAGAGACCTATCATGGATTGCTCGAGAGAGACATATGCAGCGTGAGAGCAACTGTCTCCCACCTTCAGCCCGAAGGGAGAAAACAGGAATATATTAACCGTCAGCAACCTTTAACTAAAGGGCTCTGCATTTCTAATCAGAGTAGCCTGTGACAAATCGGGGAGTGTGTCTGTCTGTGTATAATGCCTATATTTTTTGGTGCATAACTAGACTTTAATAAAATAAAATACTTATAGGAAATTAATGAAGGGATATTTCCTGGGCAGCAATTTTTAAAGCTGTCAATAACTGTTGTAAATGCTTAGTGCTTCCTTCAAGAAATAAATTGAACCATATTAACCATGTATATCATGGTTTGAGTCATCACCCTCTAAACCACAGATTTGCCAGAAGCTGAGAGACTAAACCAGGGGAACAACCACTTCATTATTGCCTGGTTGTTATTTTTCCTTTCCCCTAAGGATTTGTCTTTGACCACTGTCATCAGCAGAACATTAGGCTAGTGAAACCTTTGATCTAACCTTGCAAGGCAGGTCTCATCATCCTGAATTATTATTACCAACACTGATTTATAGTCCTCTTGCTTTTATAATTTCATTGAAGTGTTGTCCCCAGCTGCTACGCAAACACACAGTCACAGCTCTACTGAATTTATCTTTTCTGTGAAAGTGTTGAGTAAAACAACAACATGAGTTAGCTTTAACCCTTTGGTCATTTAATTGCTGTTGATAAAACAGGGGTCTAGGTACTACCACGCCAACTAAATTTTTCTCTGCTGCCTGAGGTTCATGAGGAGAAGTGAAGGTGCAACACGAACAATAGAGAGTGGCATTGATGATATTTTCGTAAAAGGCTCAGTTTCACCTGGTCTAACTTTAGGTCCTCACATGTGTTTAGTACCCTACTGACTTGACCTTCCTCCACAAGCAGTGAAAATAGGTCAGGAATTAACACATTTCTCATTCAAGGTGGGTTATACTTCTTTTCTGGCAGATTATAGGGCAATTTAGGATGATTGCATTCCTAATTTGGATCCCTCAGTTATTACTCAGTGGGATGAATGGGGGAGTCCTAAGTCCACCAAAGGTTACTGCGTGAATTTGTAGAGTGGAAACAATGAACTGGAGCAAAACTAAAATAACATCAGAATAAATCACTTTTTTTTTTCTGTCTTTAAGAGAATAAAGCTAACCTAATGCCTAAACCAAAACCAAAGCAGACAAATTCTCTTAAAATAGGAGACTCTATTAGTTTATACAGTGGGCTGTTGTTCGCTTTTTTACACCATAGTTATAAAATTGTATTTTGCTGATGTTTTAAAAGTATTTTTAAGGTACAGCAGCGATAATAATGAAATAAAATATAGAACACTTGTTGGGTTTTGCTTTCATGACAAATAGGCACTGACAAATCCATGCCACATTACCATCCTTGATTGCTCTGATGGAACTCATTTTCATCTCCTGTTCCTCTAATTACATGAAAATTGCATACTTTTTATGCATGACACATTTTCTGCAGCTTTAGAAAAAGGTTGTGAAGGGGAAAAAAAAACATTTATCAGTTTCTATCCCCCACTCATACAGGCTATATGTCATCTAACCAGCGATCAATCCAGCTTTAACTGCCAGTTTTCTATGCTATTGTTATCATCAGAAAAGGAAGTATATATTAAAAAATATGGTTTTAGGTGTGTTTTTCCCCCTTATCTCTTAAGAATGGATATTTAGAGTGGTCTTGTCACCAGTCTCTTTTGCTCTTTCCAGCCCTACCTTCCCTGATTTTGGATTTCAAAGCATGGATGAATGATTCAACACCAGAGTACGGAGAAAAGATTAACTTTGAACAATAGTACCTCTTAAGCTTTACCCCCATTCCTCAGGTTTTGTTGAAGATTTATCTTAATAGCCAGATGAGAGAAGTGAAAATCAGCATTGTTGCTGTAGAGACATTAAAAAGTAAATGGATAGTATTAATAAATGACAAATACAAGAATAAATTAGATGACACACACCTGGTTTTTAGTTATTTGTTTGCTTTCATGATAGAAAATGGATGGGTGGAGGGGAAATAAAAGTTGATTTTGTCAGTCTGTATTTAGCTGGAATGGATTTGCACCAAGTGGGTGCACTTTCTTCTTTCTAGGGTGAGAAGTTATCTAGGTATATTTCTCCTGACAATAATACTGATGGACAACACAAGCTCCAGTCACTTGCAGGCCCCTTTGGAGGCTTGCTGGAAATCGTCACAGAACTTCAGCAGTGATCAACCCCTTGAGCTTTGAAGACAAATGTGTTTCAGGATGTTGCTGTTGTTTTGGGGTTTATTTTTGAGTTACTCATTATTCATGATAATTCTTATATGTCAGAAATTTTTAGAAGCAGGGGCAATAAATACAATTAAATTAAACAGAATGTTTGAGCCCCTTTCTGAATCAAAGGCTAATTTGGACCTTGGATATCCAGAGTACTCTACCTTCAGTCACAGGTTAAAGCCAAGAATCTTGCTAGAATAAATGCGATAAACCCATACTGGATAGCGGAAAGTAGGTATTGAAATTCCTGTTTTCTTTCCCCTGTTGAATCAGTTCTTAAGTCAACTGCAGAAACAAAAGCTCCACAGACAGAGCGAAGTAAAGCTGTGTGAACTGCAGTGCCGCCAGTGCTGGCAGGCAGTGAAAGCACATCCGCACGTCTGGTCACTGCTCTGCCCTTCTACCTGCTGCTGTACGGAGAAAAGACTCTTTTGTGCTGGGAAATGCCTCTCTCAGGAAACCCACTGTCCTTATTCAGGCTTCACATTCAAGAAAATGCAAGCCTTTTAAACTTCAGAAATGAGACCGGGTTCTGCAGATGTTTTTATGAGTTAAAATGAAAAGGGGATCTTGATAATAAGAGCACGGAGAAGTAAGGGCTTCCTGCAGCATTCACAGTGAAATGGCAAGTCAGAAAATGAAGCTGGCAAGTTGTATCCTGAAGAAAGAGTGCCATGCCATGATCTCATTCTGGTCTGATCTACATGCAGTTTATTTCCAACATAAAACATTCACAAATAAATAAAGTACCAATCTGTCCCTCTTAAATACCCATCCACATTACTGCGAGACTTCTCTCCCCTTTCCCTCAGATTTGTTTATTACACCCACTGGTTACATCATCTATTAAATTAACCCCCAATCTAGTTCTTAAAAACCTGTGTAACCTTGAGTAAAGTTATCACAGATGATAAAGGCATCACAGACAACTAATCCAACTTCACTTTAGTCCCTGCAATGCTTTTATCTTTGTAATTTGTTCTGGTGCTGGGGATGAATAAAAAAGGAGCTTTACTAATCACCTGAGAAAAGTTATGCACATTGTGTGTGTGCAAAACTGGGGACTAAATTTTGCATACTCTTCAGAAGAAGGACTGTCTCCAGCCAGGGATGAAATTTTCAGTGAACTTGATAGAATTATAGCACTCATTTTACCAGAGTCAAGATTTAATCCTGTGGTTTGTGGCTTGCATAATGTTTAGTTCACTGGGGCCCCTTCACACTAGTAAAATATTGTCAATTAATAATAATGAATTTGTTTATTTTCTTTTTCTAAAACTATGAAATTGAATCCTTAAATAATTAACATCCACTCTGTTTTTCAGAAAAGTCTGTATTTTCTATGTGGTTTTAATAATGACAGTAAGAGAAATAACTATGAATACATTCCAGAATGGAAGTAGCAATGAAGTTTATTTAGTTTTACAAAGGAAAAACAAAATCATGCTTTTTACCTTAATGTTCTTGTTATTAAAGACCTAGGTATTGATATGTGGAATTTCTAGGTTTATAATGATGATTGTTTAGCTAGTGTAAATGCTCTCTGAGGAATTTTTCAGTTAAGAAGACCATATTAAGTTGGGTTTACAGTCCTTTTTACACTAGGACATTCAGTTGACCTCTAGACAATGAAAAAACAATGATCCCAGAATTTCAAAAACGAGATATAAATCTATGAGTGTCTGAAAATTCATACCCCAAAAATGCCTAATGCAAGAGCTTCTCCTAACTAATCTCTGGAAACAGTAAATGAATGTGTATTTCAATGTCAACAACATTATGTAGCTTTGAGAATGAAGATTGTGACAGTGAAATGATATATTTTCAGAGAAATATAAGCAATGTTGTTTCTGTTACCAGCAGTAATGATTTGTTTGATCTCTGATGAATTCCATTGTGTTTCCATGCCTTAGGATCCCTGCCTATAAAGATGGGTTCAAAATTCTTGACATGAAGACATGCAAATGATTCTCCTTGCAACGAGGAACAAATACAATTATTTCTGAAGTGGCATCTAAAGCAATTTTGTTCTTAAAATTTTGCAGAAAGTTAAATAATGTATAATTACAGGTATTAAATGTGAGGGAACAAGGTTTTTAAGGCTTTGTAAATGCCATGTGCACCTGACCTGATAATGTCAATCCTGTACTGTGAACTGCTCTAATCCAGAACCATCCTCTGGGGGTAGGGCAGAGGGTTTTTTTTTTTTCATTTCTTGTGAAAGGAAGGGTACTTTCTTCCTTGTTGGAGAAAATGTAAAGCCTGATGAACTGAATCAGGTACATATCATTTGGTTGAGTTGAAAGAAAATCTACAATTGTGCAATTAAAGAGATTTAGCGAGAAATTCATGGGGGGTATAATTAGGAATGATGGGATGAAATCAAGGAAACAAAAATGTGTTAAAATATTACAGCGTGCACCTTACTGTGAGATCTATTAGATTATGGAAATATTTATTGCTGGAATGGGTAAACCTCTGGGTCTACCAAGCAATGAATAACGAGCCTGAACACTGGGCGTGAGCAACAGGACATAAGAGCTCTTCCCTGATTCTCCATCTGTACACCCTCTCTGGCAAGCAGTGAGGCCCTGCAAGGGCCAGATATGTACAACAGAAACAAAAATAAAAGCTAAACTATGTTGTTTTTTCTTTTAAATGAAATGCAGAGGCACAGCCAATGGACAGGAAATGCAAAATAAACTACTGGAACACAACATGGTATAGAAGCACATTAGAGCAGGAATTTAGTGAGTATCCAAGTACTGGCTGATTAGAAATCATACAACTTTGATCAGAAGACCCAACACCTTTTGCGCATCACCTTAATATAAAGGAGTTGAGATTGTTCTAAAACCTCTGTCTAACTCTGCACCATTGCTTTTTCACTCCATTTTCTGTAATAATTGATGAATTACCTATTTATCAGCAGTTCAATGTTTGATATGTATCTAGAATGATTAAAAATTCCAGTGACAAAGTAAAATCATATACCTTCTACTGAGGAAATTAAAGAGAAAGGTATCTCATAAGGTATCAATGAAGCTGATGATAGTTTTATTTTTCATCATCATCATCTTAGTCAAGATAATAAAGTAGTAAAACCATTAACAGCATATCTCAGTTTTGTTATTGGAGCAGATTACTTCTGAGACAGGGTCAGCACGTGTTGTGATCAGTGAAGAGAGATGGATGGGACCCCATGTCCCCAGCCATGGGCTATGTCTTTTTGTGGCACAACCCTGCCCAGTTAGGACTGTACTGTACAGGTGTGTGTATACACTTTGTACAGAAAATCAGTGAACAGCTTCTACAGAAAAACCACTTAAGATGCCATTGCAACAGCAGACTAGCGTCCATGTCCTGTTTGCATCAGTCATAGCTTTCACTGAGGTCAACAGAAGATTAAGTTTTACCAAGACCTGCAAGATCATTCTTTTAAAGAAATTAAAGACTAAGGGAAACCTTTCTATATCCGGGGCCATAAGTCAAATACCCACATTAAAAATTAAGCTTCTAACCTGAGAGGCTGAAAAACTATTTCTCCTTCACTGTCTGGGATGCTTGAGCTTTTCTGCCATGCTGTCTTATTTACAATAAATAAGGTAGATTAGGCAGGCCTAAATGTAGGCTGAATTCATGCTACTAATGCAGTTTCTCATGGTTAGGATGTATTATAATTTATTATAATTATTATTATTATTATTGTTGTTATTGTTATTACGACTACTACTACTACCATCATTATTATTATTACCACCATCATTACTGTTATTAACTTCCTCTGTGTGTTTTTCTGAAATTCTTATGTGACACCAAAGCAAGGTCCTTCTATAACTGAAATATTTTATCTGGTCCAAACCATCCAACTATTCCCACCATTCCCATAGATAATGTCAAAAGCATATAAATGTTAGCTATTTAAGAAAAATCCTAATTATGGTTAGGGCTACCTTTATTGGAAATATCTTTTAGAAGGGTAGCTCTGGGTATCATTTTGTTTGGAAAGTCAGTGAAAAAAGTGGAACAGTCCAATAGCCAGCACCTATGTGCGCATTAATCAATATACCAACCGATTCTTAGTTATTCTCCAGAAGTTTTTACTGGTTTTACCTCACTTAAAATACTCTGCTCTTACTCTAATACACACAGGGTCATCAAATTAAAATTATTTATTATTCATCTTCTTTTTTAGTGTGAGAACCCACTATGTTTTGTTTCAGGGCAGTGTTAGACTGAAGTGGCTATACATTAAAAAGGTAACAGTATGAAAAGAAAGTATTACTCAATTTGCAGGTATATGAAAGAATGAGAATTGATGCCTGAGCCCTAACTGAGCTCACAAGACCTGAAGTGAAGTCACTTGTCCTGAAGGCCCATATAGCTGAAAGACTATTTAAGGTATTATTTATTTTTTGTTATATGTTTTATGCTTACAGCATTGGCAGTAAATAAACACACTGAAGAAGAAAACACTACTTAACGAGGAGTAGATGAGATTGAATGTGACTGTTCCAGACCTGTACAAGAGGCACTGGCCCATTAAATGAATGTGTAGAGCTACTTCTTAATGTGTTAGCCAAGTAATCAATTTCTGAAAATACCAAATAATTTAAAAATAGCCCTGTCTGACCTGAACCAGTGTTGGCATCAGACCAGGCATTTCTCAGGTACCTACTTCTTCCCTTAATCAATCAGTTCTGACATTTTTCCTTTTTCCTTTTATTCCTTTTTCTCTCTCCCTGTTTTGTAAACCTTCTTTTGTAAAATTATGTGGCCAGCGAACCTCAAGAGACAAAATTCTTAAGCTTCTTTTAATATTCCATTAGCTTTGTAGCCCATTAACACATTGGAGTGGTTGTAAAGGGAGAATCAATACAGCAGACACAGCACGACTCTGGAAACCAGGACCCTGGGGGTCTGCTCGTGGTGTTGGACTAGCTTTCCTCTACAACCTTGAGCCAGCCACTTAACCTCTTGATGTCTCAGTTTATTCAGCTGTAAGCAAATGTAACAACATTTGCATACTGCACAAAGGTCTTGAGAAACGTAATTTGTAAACCTTAGGCAATGCACATCCATTCATGCCTACTCACACTTGTAATTCTCTTACAGGAGTCAAGCAAAAATCCAAGGTAATTTCAGAAAAGATTGCTTTTAATATTTGCGATTTGCTTTGAGATCTTTGAATAGAACAGGTTTTTCAGGTCCAAGTGTTGAATCCAGTGAATATGCACAGGGATGTTATTCTGTTATAAAGGAGCCAAAACTGAATTAGGAAAAAAAGAGAAAATTATAAAGAGTGGTGGACAAGATACATAGATCTTTGTTACATGGTAGAACTCCTAGTCACTGGAAGTTACTAAGACTAGATTTAAGAGTACAACTAGATATGTACACACACCATAAATATCCCTTGGCATCCTAAGTGACATCTCAATTAAAATTTGAAAAGCATCTAAAGATTCATTCATACATTCAGGAAGTAAGTTAGTCTCTAACATTAGTGATCACAATGTAGGCAAGTGACCACATGGAAAAACATTACATCAAACAAAAAGCACAAAGTTATCTAAGCCAATATAATTCTGTATTACCATGTTCTAATCAATGCCTGTATTGAAAATGCAGTTGAGGCCCCATTGGTTTTGCCCTGGACCATTTGCAGGAGTGTGTGCTGGAAGGCGTTACCCTGCACAGCTCTTTTAGAGGTCTGTGTATCTCTATTGGAGTGTTTTCCTAATTTTGTCTGGGACAAAGCACATGGAATTAAAGCATCTGCTGATGATTTGTGTGCATTTCCATAATCTGTGTTTTCTCATTGATTGTTCAAATATATCATAGAATTATAGAACAGGTTGGGTTGGAAGTGATCCTAAAGATCCTCTATTTCCAACCCACTGCCCTGCCCAGAGATGCCACTAAGTTAAGATTGCTTCAAGCCCCATTCAGCCTAGGTTTGAGCACTTCCAGGGATCCAGGGGCAGTCTCAGCTTCTCTGGGCAAGCAGTGCCAGGGCCTCACCACCCTCACAGGAAAGAATTTCTTCCTAATATCTGATCTAAATTTCTCCTCTTTCCTTTAAAACTATTTCCACTTGTTTTATCACCATCTGCCTGTGGAAAAAGTCATTCTCCCATATTTATAATTCTCTTACATATAATTCCTGTATAAACCTGGTTCAGCAGGCTTGTTTTCCCAGAATGTTTTTGTTTTTCAATTCATCTTTCTAAGAGAAAGAACAATTCAATTCCATCCAAAAGTGCTAAAGAGTTTAAAGTTGAAGGACTGTAAATTTTTACTCCGAGAAATATTTGAAGGATTTCATTTTATAAAAGAGGACATTTAAGAAACTGAGACTTAAAAATTTTCTGGAAGGGTAGTAAATTTATAAATTCATTGTATTTCAAGGAATTAAGCTCAAACTCTCAGGTTCAAAAACTTTATACCTCTTGTTTTCTGTTGTATCAGGACAACTGATATAAACATTGCTTGTTTATCAGGCAGAGAAACATTAGGATATGAGAAGGAGCTGTCAGGAAATGGATTTTCTCTACAGATGCTGTAGCCTGGGTTGTCCAAAGCCTCATAAAGATGGAATACTGAGCCCACAAGTGCACATAGCTGACAAAAAGCCAGCGGTTGTATGACAGAGGAGGGTGAACATGGACTATAGAATCAGTTGACCAAGGAATTCTGACTCTTATTCAGTGGTTCACAGTTGGCAGCTGCTTCTCTTAGACCACATTAGCTATCTTTGATATGAGTGAAATTTACTGAGACAAGGAAAACCTCTGCCTTTTTTTTAATTTTTTCTTGACATTTACTTCAGCTTCTTTCTACAGCTGCCCAATACTTCCATTTTGAAGGGGGCTGAGAGTTTGTGCACTGCCATATCCATTATTTTTCACTTTGTTGGTTGCTAAGCAGTCCCTTGTTGCTAAGTAGGGTATGAGCACTTAATTTACTACATTCTTTTTTCTCATACGAGATTTTAGAAATTGCGGATCCTGTTTAATCAATGTGTAAATGCATGCTTTTGATGTATTTTTCCTAAGAGCAATATTTTGATCATTCTTAATGATACTTAATGAAGTCACCGCATGATTTCTGATTGTACCTAATTGAAGCTTGTGACTTGCATTTCAATGCTATCATCTTACAGTTTTATGTCTATCAGATGAAACTTTACAAGGACCCAAATAAATTAGGAAATATACTGACTTGATGCATTTCTTGGAATTACATTGCTTGGAAAAATATGTATAAATTTTCAAATTAGTTGTAGGGCAAAAAGTGTCTCTTCTACTACAAGTCTGAGGTGGAAGAGGTACAAGAAATTGAGATAGTTTATTATTGTGTATTGTTAGTTTACATAAAATGAACTAAAACTTTTGGACTTGTTCTTAGGAACATATTTCCTTAAAAAGCTATCAGAACACTTAATTACATAGAACTTTAATGAACATGTAATTTTTTATAATGCTGGCAACAGACTGTCATTCCACAAGCACAAACATATAACGAATACTGCCCTAAATCATTTGTAAAGTAAAATAAAGATCTTGCCAGTATTTACTATCAAGAAGCAGTCACATAAAGTCGGTAAAATCACCAGATCTATTTATCTGATAAAATTTTGAGGATCTTCATTATCTGGTGAGTTAAGTGCCATGTTTAACAGAAATAAGGAGGGAAAATGAATATTTTCAGACTAATGAAGAAAATAAAAATCATACAGACATCCCCACTCCTTCCCCCCAAACTTACCAAAATTCAAGAGCTAGGTCCTGGAAATATCTTTCCACAAGAGACAATGTTCCAGTGCTCTTTGACACCTTTCAGTTACCCAGTAGATTGTCACTTCTAAGGGAATTGAAATTGTAGATGTCATTGCTTTCAACACTTCTGATTTTTATCTGGGAGACCCTTTGTGTGATGCGGGGGTGGTGGTGGAGTGAGACGCGGTCTCCTGCTTGATCCAAGAGCGTTCCAATTCCCAGACAGACACTCCTGGCCGCTGTGTTCCACAGCGTGCAGGGAGACCTATTCTATCACTCGTGCTGTTGGGTAGCACAGAAACATTCCACACACCCCAGAGCCTTAGATAGGCCCAATGCGTTTACCAGAGATACAGAACTCAGAGGGCTCAGTCGTCTGGGTATGTTCCAAAGGTGTTTTTCCCTCAAAGGTTCCAGGGATGAAAGACAAAGGGCCACCCTTCGTGACCATGGATATAGGGGTGAAGGGCCAATAGGGTTGGGGAGGAGGCAGGGAAATACAAGGACAACCAATGGGAAGAAGGGAGGGGTGGAGTGTGTGATACAATGAGAACCAATGAGAAGAAGGGAAGGGCGGAGTCAGGGATACAACAACAACCAATCAGCATAGGAGGATTAGCATAACCGTAGGGAGAGACCATTTAGCCACACTCAGAGGGTATTTCACACCTCAAAGTTGTCCCACCAGTTTGCTGCTGCTGTGGGAACCTCTCGGCTTCTCCGAGGTGGTTTGAGCCACCGCAACACTTGTGAGATTTTTTTATTATTTGCCATCTCCAAATGGCTCACAACAGTTGGTTTCAAGTGGGAAGAAACAGTTTGATGCCTACATCTCTTCATTGCATCAGATATCAAAGTCAGTGGTAGAGATCTTTGTCCTTACATCCATATCACCTCTATACCTGCCTCTATTTGTTCGTGTTCCTGTTGTTTATTTGGTTTGGTTGGTTTTTTTCTTCTCTTTCACAGTCAAGAGATTTGCTTAGCTAAAAAGAGGTTTAAAATAAAAAAAACATAAAAGGGGCAAATGCTTGAGCAGGGAGATTGGAGCATATGACCCACTGTGGTCCCTTCCAGCCTGATGGAATCTGTGATTCTGTGAAATGTTCAACATTGAAAAGAAAGAAAGGAAGAAAGAAAAAGAAAAAACCACCAAAAAAAACCAAAAGACCCAAAGAAATAATTAAATTGTAAGTATATGACAGGATCATTTCTGCAAATTTTTAAGAAATAGACTTTAGCAATGGAGTTTACAGGTTACCTGAGACAGTCTGAAGAATAAATAAATTGTCTTAAGTAAAGAAAAGTATTTTAAGGCTTTTTAATAAAGGTGCTATCTAAGAGAAAGTGGTAAAAAGAGAGCAGTTAAATATATGGGTGCTCTTAAATCCTGTGAGTGACTTCCGACTCACAGTACAAGTCAATGGACTCTGCAAGTTACTTACGTTCAAGCCATGAGGCAAATCTCAGCCTTGAATAACTTTAGGTTTTAAGTGCCCTGTTGGCAGAATGAGTCAGAGCTGTTTGCTGGGTTGTAACAGGGTTGCTGGGAAGCGCGGAGAGAGTTGACTTAAGAATATAACATTCAAAAACCATCAGGAGTCAAGAGGCTCTGCTGCCTGCCAACTTCATAGTCAGAGCACGCTTGTGGGTCAGCTTAGTGGAGCAGAAACTGGAACCTTGGTACAAGAAATGTCTAGATCTTTCTGCTTGTTCAATTTCTAAGATTTTTTTTTTTTTTTTT
>VZRL01003386.1:228346-255713 GCA_013397895.1 Origma solitaria
TGCATGTGTTCAGTATTTGTTGTTCTTTGTATATTATTTAATACAAATCAGGAACTATAGCCATACTATGTGACTTGTCTAATCTGTTGCAGACATCGTGACTAATCAACAGAGTACGTTATGAGATTGCAATTTTCAGTCTTTGGATCCTTCCTGAAGAGAATGTTATTCTTAAACAAAAAAATATTTTTTTCTAAGAAAGGTGTTTTTTCTTCCCTAATGTATTCTAAAGGCATTTTAAAATGTTTTGGAGTTTAATAATAGTAGTAATACTTTTGTAAAAATCTACACTGAAGACACTTGCTGATACTAGCACAAGTGAATTTTGATGAACTGAAAATTCAAACCTGATTTCATTCATTTTTACACATACAAAGAAAGAATGGAAAAGGAAATTTTTTCTCTTATTCAATTTAATTTAAAAAGTGTGCATTTGAATATTATAGAAGTAAGAATATATTTCTTCTTACAAGAAGTCTGAGAGATCCATTTTGAATCCTCAGAACTGAAATATTGGCATTTTGCACAATCAGAAAATATAACAGAGATTGAGCTGCTGTAAACCCTTAGTATAATCTTAGCTGGTTTAAATGTTTCTTGTGTTACAAACTCATGAGCACAAAGGGATAGACAATCCCCATTCCTAAAAGCATATATTTCTCTTTGAGAGAAGAGTGGCGAGAGAGCAGAGGGCAACAGCAGTCATAGCCAATGTCGTAGCCAGAAAAATTTACACAAACATTAATTATATAGACAAGAGCTCCAATAATGATGGGATTGATGAATATTCATGACTTATCCATACAGTAACTTAGATCAGAAATAATCTGTTAAAAAATAACAACAGGATTTTTTGTGTGTGTGTGTCTTTATTTAGATGAAATAAAAATGGAGAACACTTGAATGATTTCACAAATCTATTTAAAATTGTTTTTTATTTTGTTTTATTTTTGTATTTAAGCTGTATTTATGTAGAAATTCTGCACATATTATCATTAATATTTTTCTGTGGGGGGGAAAAAAAAAAAAGCCTTTCAAGCCACTCTAATGTCTTCTATACTTTCATTTTGTCCAGGAAAAATATCATTTTGTTGATAGGACAAAATGATTGTTTCCTACTGAGAGGGAAAATTAGCTTTTCTTTATTTCATTGTTTTGTGAAAGAAAAATGGAAGTGTTAAACATTGCCTGAGAACTTTAATTCCTAAATTAAAATTATTGTACTGCATTCTTTATTGTAGTGGGTATCTATTCCTCCTAAACTGTCAGTGGTGGTGGTGGAATACATCTCTCCTTTGATGCCAATGCACACAAAATGCCACTTTTTACAGACAGAGTCAGAAGGTGGATTTTTAACCTGTAGTTTTGGACCCTGTGATTATTCTAGCAGAATATTATTATGGAAAGTTCACTGAAATACACGTACTGCTGGATGCTTCATAAGTTTTAAACATCTTTGTAAATACTTTGATTGCAATCAACAATTCAATAAGATAGAATTGTTGAGGTAGAATTATTATGTCTTCTGAACATCTGCTGACTTTGGAGCAAATTTGACAAAAAGAGGCCTGGAGTGAAAATGTCAAGATCCAGTACAATTCTCATACATAACCAGTAGCAGTCATACAGAAATTGAGATTCTCCTTGATTTAGATGTAGCAGGATCAGATTTATTTTACTGCAGGAGACATAGTAAATACTTTATATTTTTTACAAAATATAACATATTTTTCATCACCCTAATGTTTTTGCTTTGTTTAAACATCTACAGCTGGTAAATTTGCAACTTGTAGAGTACTTTATTTGTAACCTAAAAGTTCACTTCAATGATACCAAATAAAACAGTCAGAAACAAAGGACGAAAAGAAAAAGATATTGGGATCTCTGCAAGAAATATTTTTTTTTTTTTATTATAGAGGGATGGCTAATTATGTCAAAAGAAAAAAAAGTTTCTACTTTATATTGGCAAGCAGACCTGCAGATGAATCTGCTTCCTCTGACAATGGATGGTCCATAATTTGGGGATACATGCTTGAGTGCTCTTCATCGAACTCCTGTGAAGAACACAGATCAAGATTATCCCAAGAATTTATACCACAGCAGAAAACCTGAGTAAGATTAACAATGTGGCTGCTTCAGGCAGGTTAGAAAAAAAGAAAAAAAACAACAAACCAAGTGTTCTGAGCAGACATTACAGATGTGCTTGGCATGAATCTAGTAAGTGCAAAGTGGAAAAGGGAGCAAATATATTGAGTATGTCAAGCTCAGGGAGAAAATTCTGGACTGCTACTCAGACTAGCTAAACCTCCAAGGCAGATTTTCTGGCCTTTCTGAACAGATCTGTCTGTTCTAAAGCCCATACTAACATCAGATAAAACAATAATTTTTTCAGCACCTGATTCCCTTTCTCTCTAGGTAAGGTCACCCAAGTGCCAAACTATCTTGCACAATACTTGGCAATTTTTTTCTTCCTCCTTTCTGGAAATTGGTCTTAATCCCACCTAATCTACACAGTGAGGGATTATAATTTGAGCCGCAGCATCAGGAGAGGTGTGACCACACCATTAAATACAGGAGAAAGAGCTGTTCTTTCCAGAAATTAAATTCCTCAAGTGAGTAATTTTAGTTTACAACGTAATTACCATTTTGTCATTTACAGTCCACATGCACATGCATAAATATACCTATCCATATGTTCATGTATGGATAGGTAAGAATATGTTCATTCACACAATGTAAGATGAGGGGTTTTGGTGGTCAGCAGCAGGTCCTAAATTCAAGACAGAACTGGACTTCACACTTGCTGCTCAAGCTGGAAGACAGAAATAACAAGATAATTATCCTGCGATTACACAGCGCTTACTTTGCACTGCTTCTCTAGCATGTGGCTGACAGCTAAAATGTACTTACTCAAAAAATATATGTAGCAAGAAATATACTTAAAATAAAGCCAGACCCTTTCTTCTGGCCTTTGTCGTTGTTGTTGTTTTTGTTTGTTTGTTTTGTTTTTTACATTTAGTAATTTAACATGCCATTCCCTTTATCAGCTCTTTTTTCTGCTGACTTATGAGAGAAACAGAAATTGGTGCAACAAATTTGCGCTTTTAACAGGTTTATTATTACATTATTCCTTTATGGGGTCTTCTACGTAATTGCACAAAATGATGTTATAAATTCCCACCGGAAATACTTGTTCTTCTGTAGCCTGATGTCCAATGTCTAGAGGACGTGAGCAGTGCATCTCCCTTGCCTGCTATTAGCATGCCCACACATTCCTTTTTGGTGCATTAGAGGGCAAAGCAAACAGGGGACAAGGACTAAGTGATCCAAATGGATGGAGGGAAAGGGAGAGAAAAGGGGGAGAGAGAGGATTTGAAAATAAGCCAACAAGCACTTACAGCAAAACTAACTATCAGCAAAACATTTCCTTCACAACAAAGGTTGAATCAAAACCCTATTCCCCCAGCATATGAATTAGAAGAACAATCGTGTGATTATGATTAAAAAAAAGAGCATTACATTTTATGTTCAGCTATAATTGGTATTTATGACAATTTATGTAAACAGTAATGAAGCCTATGTGATTTTTGCAGGGAAATTGCATTATGACACCAATGATCGTTACTGTTAATTTTCCTGAAGATGATGGCAATCAGCAGGCATAGTTTCATTGTAAATAGGTTAATTTAAAATTCAAACGCTGCTGGTATTTCAAAATGAGTTCACATTTGATTTCCGAAAGCTTTGGCCCTGGCTGTCAGGATGTCAGGGAAAGAATGTTTCACAACAGAAAGAAGGAAAGAAAAAGCAAATGAGAATGAGAAAGAGACACTAAATAAGCTTCCTTCTAGAAATGTGGTTTTCCCTGCTAATTCAACTACTTTTCTAGGTGTGATGTGATCTGTTGTTTTTCTACTGATTGTTTACAGAAGTTACACAAGTTCATAGTGAAAAGTGGGCTCACCCTGTCTACTAATCATGACCTAATCTAAGAGTTTGTCTACTTAAACTATGATGGCTTTCCAAAGGGTTGGTATAATGGTATCCTCATCAGTGGAAGGCAGAGGCACCAAGTTTCTTCACACCAAAACTCACCTAGCAGCATCTCTTGCCTCTTGACAATGTATTTCAACACCTAAAAATACCCCACTTCTAAATGCATTATTATTCCCACCACTTGCAAGTAGAAGGGTTTCATATACATAAGTATAATCAAACTCCCAGCTCTGCCGCGTGAGGAAATGCAATATCATCTCCTGTTTCACAGAAGGGAAATTGAAGTGCTAAAGCCTGAATTTTTAGTTGCCAGCGCAACAAAGAAAAGGCAACTACATACTTTATGTATCCTGGTCAGACAGAAAATGGGGTTCCGTTTCCACTTAGAACCCCTGAGATTAATGATTCCACAGCCTTTTCTCTTCACGTGAATTATCACCAGATCCTTCTGCATGCACATTTTTATAAATTATTCCAAAAAAGCATTTTCTCTGTTTTCAAGCCCTTCTACCAAAGCTGTTTGAAAGCATTTTATTATCCTAGATTGATTTGAATATGAATATCTAAATGATAGATTTCTCCATAAGTAGGCAGAGAGTGAGTAAGCACACAGACCAGCTCAGATAAGGACTGAAATGCAACCTTCTACTTGTCTTTAGCACAAGGTCACCTTCAAAGACTACATTAACAACTTGTTTTCAATCTAAATGACATATTTAGATTAGAGTTTGCAATGTACATAGGCAGCTTTTTTTTCCCATTCTCTCCTCATTGCCAGTTAAAATGTTTGATAGGAATCTCTACTGTAACCTTTCAGATTTCATTTATTTAGGAGAACTAAAATAATTAAATTCCAAATGAATTAAGAATGGTATTTCTTATAATATCAAGTGAAGACAATTTAAATAGTCCATATTCCCAAACTCACAGAGATGAATGATCTGTTCATTTGTTAGTGTAAATGGGATGCATTTGTTAGCTATTATTTGTTGTGTCTTGAGAATTTTTTAAGAGTGAAATTTAGTCAGATACACAAGATGGGCCAAAGAAATACAAAACTGTACTTTGAGAATCACAATTGCTTGTTTCGACTATCTTCACAAATGTGAAGTTCTTAGTCCTCTGCAAAGGGAATTAGGCACTACTTTTTTTTAAACTCTACTAGTAATCCCATCATATTTTTAGAGAGGTGGTCCATGATAAAGCTCACATGAGAACTTCATATACTTTTTTTTCTGAAAAGGTGACATCTGGTATTAAACAGAATTATAATAACAATTTATGTATCCACCTGAAACATAAAACAGAGGTGTGAGTTCCTTCTTCTCTTTAGAAATCCTACATAATTCACTAAAAATGACCCCATGTTTTTTTTTTTTTTTTTTNTTTTTTTTTTTTTTTTTTTTGTAAATTAATCTTTGTTGGTCATATGATCAATAGTGGTAGTCACAGTACCCATCTGGTAGAACCCTCAGAATATTAATCGTAGTTTCATTCTGTGTTCTCAAAGTGACAGTAAAAGTGCCTGAAATACTAGAGTAAAATAACAATGGGTGTGGAGTAATTTCAGCCAATATTTTCATGACGAATTTTAACAAGAGAGTATTTTAGAAAGCATGATTACATGATAACAATAATTGTCTTGATTAGGGTAGCATTTAGGGCCCTAAACCAGAAAGAGGGTCCAATAATATAATGCCATGGAAACAAATAAAGACTTTTTCTCAGAAGACCTTATTATTTATGCAAGTAAACAAAACAAAATGTGAAAAAAGGAAACAATGGGTACAAAATATACTGGAAACAAATCAACTTATTAAAAGCGTTCTGATTCCATTAGACACTCACATTACTTCCATTAGTTGTTTGTCAGATACTGTACTTGTGGCAAACACCATCACAACACACGTCTCAAGAAGGGAAGTTTTATTCAGTATGGAATTAGTCTGTCAAGTTTAGAAACAAATGGAGGTAATAAAGTGGGATGGTAATTTTTCTCAAAATCCTATCCTATCAACTTTCTTGCCTAAAATTCAGATATGAGCTTCTTCATTTAACTGACATCCAGACAAGCTGCATCTAGTGCCTAACTATACAAGATAGGAAATAATTTTCTGCTATGGCCAATGGAAACAAACAGAAGGTTCCACATCCTGATTCATCTCATCTTCTTACTAAGACATTATCTTAGAACTGGATGAACTTCATCCTGGGTATCCCTACTCCTCTCCATTAATGGCTGAGTAGGTCTACACAACCACTTGAAGTTACAAGCCTGGCTTCCATGCAACATGAAGCCCATTTTTGGTGCTCTAACAATGGTAACCTTGTCATATTGTATTGACACAGCTGACAGCAGGCCACACTGTTTGCCATGTGTTTGCAGGGCCTTAAGTCTGGGATTAGCAAGACCATCACTCTTTGATTTTTCTTGACCTGCCTGAAAATCTGTTTTACTTGGTTTAGCTGTAAACATATTTTTCTTTAACTGACTGGGTGTCTGTGGTAGATTTACTTTGCTTTTGTTTATCTTTGTGTGGCACAACCGCAGTTATGTTCAGATAGCAGCAATAAGGAGTTTTCCTATGTAGAATGACCAACGTATGATTAACACCATGTCATAGTGGAGAGAAGTACATACCTGGTATCGTAACAGAGGACTTGAGGAGTGGGGACATGGGTTGTACAGCAGACAAGTACAGACACGGACTGAAAGAAGATAGGGCACATACTGTCTCTTGAGTCCACATGGAGTTTTACAATTCATTCATGTCAGTTAGTGAGAAACAGACCTGAAGCTGCAAAAAACTAGTTT
The DNA here is from genome assembly GCA_013397895.1 of Origma solitaria. NCBI lineage: Eukaryota > Metazoa > Chordata > Aves > Passeriformes > Acanthizidae > Origma > Origma solitaria. The sequence continues at coordinate 235,158 of VZRL01003386.1, forward strand.
TACGGGTAACAAAGAGAACAGAGAAAATAGATGCAATTTTCATAAAAAGAAAAAAAAAAAATATAGTATGTTGTACTGTAGTATTCCAGTACAAGCAAAAACAGAGTAAAATGTAAAACCACATTTAGAAATATGTAAAAATGACCCCACACAGATTCTAGAGGGAGGAAAAAGAAACTATAAAGGTCAGAATGACATGTATCCCAGCTAACGACTCAGGATGCTGAAGACTCACCATAACCCCTGATGCCGTCACAGCACCCCCAGCAGATGAACCCACTGGGGTGCTGGGGAAGAAGGTTAAGAGTAACACAAGGAAAAGAGGTGAAAACCCAGAAGAGTTTCTTACAACCATATGTCCTCAAATTGAGGACTTGTAGATCTGATAAAGGATAGAAGTTGGTATTTTGAGTTATAGTAGGATTCTACCAAAATCAATATTGAGTGTTGTGGCCTAAAATCCTATAAGGAATTGTCTATATTGCAGTAAAACTTACCCTAGAGTTGTGGCCAAAATTCTGACTCCATTTCATTGGCCCTTGATTTTCATGTGCCTGTCCTTGTTTCAAACAACTTAAGCACAAATTTTTATAAGTTGCGGGAAAACATAATGAGACTTTACCCCATAATGTAATTGGTATTGAATGTTGTGACTGAATAATGATCTCCAACAGATACCGAATACAAGTATTCAAGCAAAGCAGACATATTTATTTTCAAAGCTGGAGACCATTTTTCAATCACAACATTCAATTTCTTTTTCATTAATTCCATTACAGCATCATGGTTCATTGCCAATGAAAAAGCAGATAAATAAAATAAATGAGAGTGACCCACAGACTCAGAAAATCAGATGCTGGTGGTACTAGTTAAAAGATCAAATAATCACTACACAAGCTCGGGTAGGTGAAAAACTTTGGTGATTAAGTAAATTTTATATGTTTGTATAAATCAAATGACCACCTGGTCATCAAAATTTCATCAAGAGTAACACTCTTCCTTATTTTGTTCAACAAGTTACTCTTTAGTTTAATACTGACAATTTAATCAAACTTGAATAGACTAAAACCTACCTGTATTTCTCATTTGTAATGAGCTCTTTGGGTAGGGTTCTTCCCTATTGATTATTGCTAAACAGAAACCCACATATAGATAATCAGCTCAAACTATACCTATTTAGAATCTCAGCAGCAACTTCATTAAAGAGACAATGGGATATCTAGAAAAGAGTGAGAGAATAGTTTTTGTTTTGCCAGTCTCAGTAATAACTCCCACTCTTTTATTTTTTATGACATTTCAGTGATGTCTGGATTGAGCACTGCAGAATCTGCAGTGAATTGATCCCATGCCCTCATCAGGCTTCGTTTTGTTTTTCTCTGTTACTACAAAAGCATGACAAAGGGAAAAAAGAAGACTGACCCTCAGTATTCTGAAGGTGTACCCTGCACTGACATAAAAAGTGAGCCAACACTGATTCTACTCATGTGAAGACATCCCCTCTACCCACATGCTGACGTTGTGGAGTTCACCCTCAGCGCCTACCATCTGCCCAGCACAAGCACAGGTGAACAAGGACATACAGCTAACAAAAAAACAAAAAAGGGGGAACTGTTATTTATTATTCATCAATCTCCAGGGCTTCTTTGCCACTCACAGTTAGCTCACTTGCCACAGACACTATTTACCATTTGACAGTTCAATTCAGGTACATCTAACGGAAGCAGTGCTTGTTTCTAACACTCATGTATACCAGAGCAGTCAGTATCTCTCAAGCATGACATGCACATTATAGAGCAAATGCAAATGAACAGCCGCTGTTGCAAAGAACTTACAATCTAATATGAAGGAGAGAAAGAAAGAACAGCAACATTGGGCGTAAAGAGTGGTAAGAGAAGAGAAATATTGCTAAGCCAAAGCATTTGCAAATCGCTTCTCACACACTGCGAAACTCTGGACTACCTTAAGATCACTCACATATACATGCCACACTAATGAGGTATAACAATACCCTGTAAAGATAATGCTAGGACTGTACAATTCTGTAAATTCTGAAGTACTAATTTTGGCCCAGATAGGGATATATACCATCATAATAAATCAGATTACCCTCCTTCCCCATGCACCCAGGCAAACATTTAGGGATATGACACAGATGAATTTAAGTGCTGCCATAATTTGAAAGAGGGAACTTGACCCACACAGGAAGATGAGGCTAGAGGCATAGCTGAGATAGTTGATATCCCTGCAAGAATCTCTGTATCATCTGTGAAGGACTGTAGTGTTCAGGTGAAGTTCTCAATGACTGGAGAAAGGTAAATATTGGATTCATCTTTAAAAAAGGCCATAAGGGTGACCTAGATATTTACAGGTTAGTTTGCCTTACTTTGATCTCAGGAAAAATAATAGAGCCAGTCTATTCTAATTAAATTTAACTTTTTCACAGTTAAAGTTCTTGTGATTTTCTTTGAGGATGAAAAACCTACACAGAAATTTAGGAAGATCCACAGAAAATTCTTAGGTGATATGAGGTCATGTCACAGTAATATTCAACAGACAGTGCATAATGTAAAATATGAAGTGTATAATGCTTGTATATTTAGCAAAAAGGGGGGAAAGGGGAGTTTATAATAGTGATTATATTCTGGCTCCTTCACCATATTCCAAATATTTTAAGGAAGATAAGGGAAGTATCAATTGCAATTCCTCATAAATTAGTAGCTATCTCTCCCGAACATTTTCACTCAGACCGTGTGTTTGTTCTTTGTCTTTGTACAGCTTTCCATCACAACATCATGCACATTTAATGAAGAAGTTCAATATTGGCTGGGCCTTCTGAACGCCAGACATCTCCATTCATGCCACTCACTATTACCCTGCTTTATGGGTGTTCAGTTAGTTTTCAGTTCATGAAGCTGAGTTCATATCTGAGCCAATTTGAACTAATTTTTTGAGACAGTGTATCAAATGATTTACTAAAATCCAAATATATTAAGCCAAATGCATTCCCTTCAGCCACTAATTTTGTAATTCTGTTATAAACAAGCAATCAAGTTCATCTGACAAGATTCGTTCTCCTAAAGCCCTGCTGCTTATTTCTAAGAACCATCCACAAAAACATGAAAGATGCATGCACCAAAAATGGAATGAGGCTGTATCCTGCGAGATATGGGAAGTTGAAGCTCAAAAAAATAAAATACCTGGTGAAGAAATCCACTGGTAAGATGAACTGTGCTCTGAAACAGACACTACAGAGATTGGTAGTCTTGCTTGCTAGTGAAAGAGTTTAGATTTTAGTCAACATAATGTAGTTTGAGCTGACTATCTCTATTTTGTTTGCTTATTTGTATTTTGCTCTTGCTGCCTGTAAAGACTCTATGTGTCTCAAAAAGCTGTGGAAAAATAAGATAACCTTGCATAACTGAGGTTTTGTTCAGGGATAAGATGTAGGGGAAACAACATTAAAAAGAGAAGAATAAAAACAAAACCCACAAAATCAAACCAAAACAGGAGCAATATGAAAATATATGAAAACCTCATTTATTTTTTTCAATATGTTTCATAATCTAAAATGAAAAGGGTAACAATGAAAAAGTTATGTAAAATATTTTGCTTGGAATGGAAAACACTTTTTCTAGGACAGCATCTGTAATGGTAATACAAAAATTGCACTTCAGCTCTATTTCAAAACTGGTATTTTTTTCCATTACCACCCCTATATATTACAGCACTGGTGGTCTCTGGATATGATTCTATATAAATATGTAGTGATGTGTATGTGCTATACACACATACATCATATTCATTTTTGTGACTTTGGGAGTGGTATCAAGTAACAACAGACTAAATCTGGATCATGTCACTGTATTGGTTCTAAAGGCATGAAGAGATGGGAAAAGTTACTCTTGTTAGTTGCTTATAGCCTAGAAAATTATTTTGGAGTAGACACTTAACCCTTTTCCAAGTTTAAAACAATGTGTAATGAATGTTACTCCTGTGTGGAGAACAAATCTGTCTATAATAGATAAATTAGTTATTATTCAGAGATGAATTATTTTCTATTTACTTATACAATAAGTATACTGCTTACTTTTTCTATGAAGTTACCGAATTATGAACAATGCTCTTCCCCTTTTTTATGGAGTAATTACACCCTGGTATTGATGAACAATTCTCTGTTACTGATAGTCTTGATTGTCCATCTCAATTTTTTCAAGAAAAGGAATTTCAAACTTTTGTTCATTTATTTCTTCAAATAATCAGAACTTCCAGAAAATTTACATATCTAGTTGTGATATACCATAGAAAGAGTTTAGAGGTCAGGAAAGCACAGCAAGTTGTGATTGACAAATAATCAAAAGTATGGATTTGAAGCTAATAAAAATACAAAAGATCTAAATTAATCTGAGAGCCAATCACAATTTTTGAAAGGGAAATATTGACTTCCTTCAAGATTTTGAGAAAGTGCTCTGCAAGCTGGTAATAACATTTCAGCTATTTCTCTTGGTCTCACCTAAGACTGAAAATATTCATAGAAGTCATAGGACCAATCATTTGCTCAAATTCCTTCTTAGCCAAGCCATGACTGACCAGTCAATGTGGTAATGGGAAAAAAATCTCTGTTTTTCCCTAAAATGTTATTCATGACTTAATTGATGCTTCAGTTTACATAATAGTTTGATTAGTAACTTTGAGCTATCATGCTTCTTTAGAACATATTTTTTTTCCCCTACTATATAAATGTAACTTCTGGTTAACAAGTAGATTACTCATTTTATCATCTATATGTTAACCATCACTCCATCCATTAAAATTCATTAATTTTCCAGAAGGACCTATAGCAAATACCTTGCACTTCTCTACAGACATGATGATCACTGATTTTACAGTAGTTTTGGGTAGCTGAACCTTTGGTAATGTAATGAAAGCATGTCCAGTTCTGGGATTAATTGCAACTGCCTTTTTTGTGGCCTTAAAAACACAAACTACTTCTGAATTCACAGAGTAAAATTGCTCCTTTCAATTGTCAGAACACTTTAAACACATTTCATGCTTCATGTCACCCGTTACTACATAGCAACCATCTCTGTACTGATAAATAGTAGTTTTAACAGTTCACAGAATCATTAAACTACAAAGAAATAAGGATGGGATTCATCTCACCTAACTTTAGCCATCTAAAAATTAGGTGATTTATATAAGATAATCATACAAACCAATTTTGTTGCAAATATAAAAGTGCAAGCATCTTTAGAGGGCCATTCATCCCATCCTGAAATAGTGTTTAAGATGGCAGAATGGCTTTTCCAGGTAAAGGTTTGTGTCTTGCCGTTAATTTAGAGGGTAATATGATGACTACTGTAGAACGAATTTTGCTTAAATTGCCTAAATATGGGTAAATAAGTCTAACTCTGCATGGCACTAAACAGTAAGGAAAAATTAAATATAAACAAACAACTTGAATTGGGTCACCATTCTTGTACTTTTCATTATTATTAAGATATTTCACACTTTCTCATTCATTTAATGTAGTGGGTTTACACCAACCTTTTTTTTTTTCTTTTTCAGTTTTGTTGAAGCTTTGATTTGTAACTGAAGAGTCATTATTTACTGAGGAGAGTGCCACTCAAATAACATTCCTCCAACAGGATTGCAAAATGTGCATGAAAATATTTGTTTTTATTCTGGAGTAAAGGGGGAAAAAAAAAAAAGGCAGAACTAAGAAACAGAGAACTGTACTACACTGTGGGAAGGAGTGGCTCTGCTTTTAGGGGCTAGAGTGGGCAGAAAAGCCAATGCAAATCCTCCCAGCTGTGGCTATAATGTGAAAAATCTAATGCAATCCCTGTCAGTCTAAAGAGATGAGTAGGAATAGGGACGGATTTAACATTTATATATGACAAAGATAAAACAGGTTTAGAATTTCTTCTATTTTTTAATACTCTTAATGCTCATCTTTCAAAAACAATGATGAAAAATCAGGGAAGATGCAGAAAAGAACCACAAAAATTATTTAGGAGCCATGGAAAATGCCTTTCAGTGAGACACTGAAAGAACTTTACCTATTTACCTTTTCAAGAAGAAGATTGAGAGGTGATTTGATTAGAGCATCTAAGTACCTTCACAGGGAGAAAACACTAACTACTAAAAAGCTCTTTAATCTAGCAGAGCAAGGCATAACAAGAGACGATGTCTGAAGCTGAAGCCAGACAAATTAGAAATAAAGCACAATATTTTTTAACAGCGTGGGTGATTAACCACTGGAACAAACTGCTAGGGGAAAAGTGGATTCTCTTTTGTCTTGAATCAAGCCTTAGCCTTTAAATCAAGCTTGGATGCCTCTCTGGAAGATTAAGCATCTCTTGAAATAGCTAAGTTTTGAGTGAGTCTTGAAAGAGAAGGGGAATGTTTGCATAAGGACTTGTAAGATCTTTCAGCGAGCACGTGATGTAGAGACGTTCCATTGGAGACGAGGACTTGTGGTACTCAGGAAGTCAGTTTTAATGATCTCATTGTTCCCACTGCCTTTAAAATCTGTGAGTCATGCAAATTGTAAACAAAACCTTGCCTCAGTCACAACTTTACTGAGTACAATAGATGCCCATCTGGGAACCTAAGTCCATTGAGGTAGAATTAACTGTCTTTCTTCATTTTTTCAAGTAAAAAATAGGGGGAATTATAATTTGTTACTCCTGAACATTTTCTAGATTTTAGACAATATCCTGTTCTGCAGTGGGACAAACTGTAGAACATTTTCAACTCCCTCAGACTTGCCAGCATTTTGTGGAATGATTCTTTATGCCTTGATTTTCTCCTTCTGTGGTTCTCCTGGAGCCTGACCTATAGTGAAATTATAATCACCACAATGCAACAGTGCAATAATAGAAATCACTGCCTGAGAGTCATCAGGAATTTGGTTTTGAAATGACATTTTAAGTGTCCTGAAGTGTGTTTTTGCCTCATGTTGTGATATTATATATTTGCATTTACACTGAGTGCTTACACATGAAGGACCAATTTAATTTGTCTGTATGACATAAAAATGGGGTTTGGGAGGGAGGAAAAGCATTTCATGGCTGTTGCAGAGAGCTGGGGAAAGGAGTGACCCAAAAAGAAGAAACAAAGTCTCAAAAGGGCAAAGTTCTTGTAGAAAATATGTTATTTGCATTTGAATGTGCTCCAGTCCTGTGTCCAGCTGGGCAGAGCACATTCAGCTGCACATTGTGCTATTGTGCAGTGGAGTGGTGTTCATTTGGATTATGTCCCTGTGCATTGCTGTAGCTGCTTCTGCCTGTCTGGGTCTGTGATATGCTGTGGATGCATGAAGGCATGGATTTCAAATACAAACACAGGTGCTCATGAATGATTAGATGAAGAATACTTTTATTGCTATCTGTTACAAAGAATTTTCTTTCTTGTCCCCTCAAGATTTCACTGGGAATTAAAGAAAGCTGGCAATTACAAACTGCTGCTGCTGCTGTACAGGAGAACAAGGACAGCGACTGTTTGCAGTGTTCTTTCTTCCATCTTCCTTTTTTTCTTTCCTTTTCCCTTGCCTTTCTTTTGACTGAAGAAAAGTTTAGAGGCCAGTTTTTTTCTCCCCTGCACTCTACTGGGTGTTCCAGCCTGGAGCTAGCCTAATATAATCTACTTAGTCAGTTGGGTGCTGTCAGTCACTACTACAGAATCAATGGTTGCAGATGTGAGCTTGGATGCTATGCTATTTCCCCCTGCAGTAACAAGCAGTTAGTAGATTTTAATTTTTCTAACTGCTTTGTCTTACAAACAATCGCAAAAAAGTTAGGGGATTTGCAGTTGATTCCCAGATAAACACATGCTCACCAAAATGAGGTGAAATCTTTTGAAGTGGCAATTCCATGTCGAAGTGCAACATTAATAATGATACAAATCATATACCCATCCTATAGGGAATTTGTTTTCATGAACATGAAATGTCAGTACATCAGGATATTTTTAAAGGAAAGGAATATTCAGCAGGTCTGTCATCAGGGGAGTGCAGTTTTCTCATTGAAAAAAAAAAGTCACAAGCATGGCTAGATCTGGAAAATCAGAACATTTTTTATTGTTGTGTTGCTAGTAGTAGTAGTAGTAGTTGTAGTACTATTTCATCCAGAGAGAATAAAAATTTTTGATGCTTCCCTTTGCTTTGCGGGGATGGTCACGACTAAAGGTTGTTATCACATTTCCATGACTTTGCATACCTTTGTTATTCTATGGAATTGCTCTCATGCGGCATTCATGCAGATGCTGCTGGCTTTCCGGGGGAAACAGGAGGCAGACCGTGGGTAGTTGCTTCTTCCAAAGCCAGTGCTGACTTTTCCTCATGTTGTCAGATCAGGTTACCATTGCAGCTCTGAGGTCTTAATTGCATTCCAGACAGCCTCAGCTCCAGTTTTAGTCCTAATCCTTAGGAAATAGCAACATTTCAGGGCAGCAGATTTTAAGCACAACACAGCAAAGGAGCCTCCTAAGCTATACATGCACAAAACTGCTTTCAATAATTAGGATAACTCTGTGTGGAAGAAGACAAAGGGACATCTCACCTGCCCCAGACCCTCCATGGACATGTGCCAGACCCCAGCGGCTTGGACATCTGTGTTTGATTCCCAGAAGACCCAGCAAGAGAAGCTGTGGCAGGAGACTTGGGACTTCCACTTCTTCTGTGAGGAGATGGGATATAACTCGGAAACACTGTCACAAATTTCTCGAGTTAGGCTGTCTTTCAGTTGCCTCACTCCTGGTGAATTATCTCAGTTTCTGGGGAAAAAAAAAAGAAGTATATCTCTGCTGTCTTCTAATAAGCAATTATTTCCCCAGCTTTTCACAGAAACTGATAAGCCAAATTGCAAATGCATATGAGAAGGAACTAAAGTCCTTTTGCTGCCAAATGAGGTTAATGTATAATAACAAGATGGTGCTGGAGTTCTTAATTCTAGTGGACTCTGTTGCTGAATGAAGATATAAAACCCATAATTTCTACTAGGTGTTCAGGTTGAGTCTTCTCCTATCATTGTCCTCAGAAGGGGCAGAAAATTAATGCTCCAAAAATTTCCCATGGAAATTAAAAATAAAAACTTAATATTTTAATGATTTTCAATCTGGATTCTCTTGTGCCTTTTTCTGAGATTACTGTTTGACCATATCAGAAGTTACATACACAAATCTTGACTGGGAGGAGAGAACAGTTTCCCATCATCCAGAATAACTTCCACCTTGCCCATCATGTGAACTGGGTGTTTTTCTCAGATTTCATATCTGAAAGACACTCACTTTGCACAAAGACCATAATCATGAGTTTGGAGGGCAGATTTACCTTCCACCAAGATTTCTGACCTTAAGAGTACTATATCAACACAACAGGAAAAAAAAAGAACCCCATCCTCGGTTTTTATAGCTGAAAAACAGAGTTGGTACCCTCAAACCCTTAAAGAAATGTTTCTCAGATTTTTCCATCTCTGGAAATCTTTTATAGACAAAGGTTGAAAGTCCAAATATTGCTATAGATGACCTAACTCCCACAGGATTCATGAATCTGATTTCAGCTACTTCTATCATATTTGGTTCTTACCTATGAATATGGGTATCTTGAAAATATTCCTTTGTGTGACTATGAAGCTTCAAAAGACTTTCACCATTGGGAATTCAGAACAAGTATTTCTTAAGGGAAATGACCAATGTAAAAATAAAATGGACAGGCTGCAAAAATGAAAAAGGGAGATGAAAACTTTATGAACTAATATATATCTAGAAATCAAACATAGAGATTAGAAACATATTTTAAATACTAAGAGAATTTTTTTTTTATTACTCCTAGAATATTCCCTCATCCAAGCCTTGAATCCCTCATACAGCTGAAATTTACGCAACAGAGAAAACCTGCCTAGAGCTGCTAAAGACTGCAGTGTTTGACTGCTCACCCAAAACAGCTACCCCTGTTTCAGTGTAGAAGTGATGCCCTGCGAAAGATTTTACTTATCATTCATTTATTTAAATTACTTTCTGCAAGGCCAAGTGAGTTCTGGGAAATGTACCAGACTGTGGTCCCTAGAGAATCAGCTTCCACTTAACTTAAAAAAAACCCAAACAACAAAAACCAAAAAACAAACAAAAACAACACCACAAAACCAAAATCAAACAACAACAACAAAGCGAAACAAAACAAGCAAACAAAAAAAGCCCACCAAAAAGCCAAAACCAAAGCAAACAAACAAAAAAACCTCACAAAAACCAAACCCCAAAAAACCCCAAAGAAGAGGACCAAGCAAGAAACTAGAAAGAAAACTAGCAAATGCAAGATGTTATGATCCCACTTCCCCTCCACTGCCCACACAAAAACCCCTACAGAGAACTCTAGATACCATTTCCTGGAACATTTCAGTTTCTAGACTGAAAACAAGAGTCACAATGATTATGTTCTGCCTAAATTGGAACTTGGCTGAAATTTGGGAGTCTTTTCTAAGAAAGCAATTAGGAACACTTGCTCTCTGTTCCACCTGTTCCTGGCAGCACTTAGTCCCTTTTAGGAGAAAATACCAATCTACCTCAGACTGAGCAATCCTCAGAAATAGAAATATGTGTTTAATCACATCCTGCTTATATTAACTACTCATTTTCTTTTCTTTTTCTTCAATTTTCTTGTAAAGAAAATGCCCTTCCAGAGAAACGAAAGACCAATCTAAACTTCCAGCCCATGTTCCTTATTTTCTAGAAGACTGTCCTAAATATTAAGATACACAAAGAACCAGGTACTTCTTTGTTTGTTTTATCAATTTTATATTCCACAGTCAGTGGATTGAAATAAAATTGTATTCTGTAGAGTGCAGTTTACAAATCAGTGGACTAAAAGCAATCTAAATATAATTCTGAGTGTTTTGTCTTTACTTTTAAAAAATAAAAATATTGTGTCATAATATTTTTTATCCTGTCCCATCTTTTCCCCACTTTTCGAATGTTTCATTTACTGAGGTGCGCCACAATTCATAAGACTAACTTCTTCCATTTAAATGTGGGTTTTTTACATTTACTGTAGCTCATCCTGGATATCAATCTCCCCTACATACCTGGAAACCAAGAAAAGGATTCCGACTGAAGAACAACTCTCAGTGTGGGCTTTTTTTTTTTTTTTTTTTTTTTTTTTTTTTTTTTTTTAATTCTCAAAGAATCAAACTTCTCCTTTCTCTGTAACAAGAGAATGACAAAATTAAAGTTACCTGCATTTTGTCCACATATCTTAATGGTAATTGGAAGAGATAATAAGGATTAAAAATATAGTTCTATTCTTCTGCAACTGTTTATCTGACCATTATGCTCTGCATGAGCATAAAAATTTCCTGAAGGTTGAGAAATCTCTGCAATTTTTTGGAACCAAGTATATTGCTGCTGTCTGCATGGAAGGTTCTCTCTTCAATGAGCTGTCCATACTTAGGAGAATGAGAACTTCCACACCAGTGTTGCTTTGCTAAGGCAAAATCTGAAAAGTAGGATGCACCTGAAAAGATCCTTCAAAATCTTTAACAGGTAGTACATCAGTTGCACTCACATTCCCTGAGCTAAAGATTGAAAAGAATGTGTTTCTTTTCAGAATAAGATCTCTTTCATATGCTAGTTAGCCACTTATACTAAGTATCTAACATAAATTAATCACTTGATCCTAACTCATTTTTTTGAGGAAATGTGTCAGGGGACAGTTGTTTCCATTCTATGGCGCATGTCCAGCCTTGTTTGACAATTCACACACTGGAGGTGCTTGACCCTTTCATGGCTATTGCAGGAGCCTAGAGAGATAATGTAAGCCATCTATATCTAGCAAAAAGTTAGATAAAACCAATTTTCATTAATCGTGGTGTTAATTTTGTTTCCTGCATTTCACAGGCCACATACTCCCTTTGTTTCTTGAACTAAAGAATAAATCTTGGTTATGACTCATGCATCGTATTCCTCCTTGCTATAGGTCTCCTAGGGCACTATTTTTTTCTTTGAATGAAGATCCTTGCAGCTAATGAAGTCACCTATCAAAGTTAAAACCCCTCACTGTAATTTTCTGCAATTTCTGAATATTTTTACCTGGATGATCTCCTTCTTTTATTTTTTTTTTCCCCTCCCCATAACATATAGTAACTCCTACCCAGCTAAATACCCACCACCACCACAATATTCTCTTTGGACTTGGTATTCCTAAATGTGGATCCTCATTGAGTGGGTACAGACTGTGCTGCTTCTTTCTGGATTTTTCTGTTTCCTTTGGGCTTTGTTGAATGGAGGCTTTTTACTCATTGAAAATCTACCTCAAGTTTAATGAGATGCCAACCTTACCATAATTTATTGTGCTTTTTTTTCTTCTCCTGTATGTTATGGCTAGCAATGTTATATTGATATTTTAGACCTACTTCATAATTATTAACGGAGATAATAAGGCTTTATTTAGTATAACATGCTTTTGGGGAATGACATGGCTGTTCTCTTTCGCCCAAGCTCCATTGAGTGTGATTCTTTCCTCTGGTCTGCTAAAAGGCAGGAGCAAAGTGTCAGACTGACTTCACACACTTGTCCAGCTGTGTAGGAAGAAAGTTAATAAAAAAATTTAAAAAAAAAAAGGAGGAAAAAACTACAATTTCCCTGGTATGGTTTAATTTGGGAGAGTTTTATGGAGAGTGGGGTGCAAAGGGAATGATTTACCTGCAGCCATTGCACCTCATGAAATTTATGTGATAAAAACTGTTGGTGTTTCTTCCTCCATTATTCTTGGACATTTAGGGATTAGTTTTACGTGTTATGAGACAATATGTTTTATCATTCCTCATCTTCCTACTACCCCATAGCTTTGCACACAAAGTTGCCATTTCATTTGTTAGACTGTTGCCTTACATGGTATCAACTCTTTAGGAGCTAAACTACACAATTGGTGAGGTTATGCTAAAGCTAATAACTGGTTAGAACAGCCATAGTGGCAAATTACTGCTACAATTAATGAGCAAGCTAAAATAAACTCAAGGCCAGCCAAGACAAGTCCGGGCGGAGTCTGACAGGTCCTGAGGATTTATGCTGTTCTGCTAACACAAGCCTTGACCGGTTACCAGAATGTAGTTACTATAAACCCCATGGCTTCTTATTAGCATTGGCATTACTGTATTTACCGGGCTGACGAATCTGAGCAGAGGAAGAAATGAGGCAGCCAGAAACACAATCACACTTCAGACACGATGACAAAAGGAAGGTTTTTCTCTGGGACTCTCTGTTTGGAGTTGGTCTCTGCCCAGGCACACCTGGAAGCACCAGGCATGTCCTTGAGGATCCTGACTGGAAACAAACTCACACAAAAGTATGAACATATAAATGAGTAACTGAGCTGAGCTCTAGTTTTCTATAGGTTGTGAAGGGGTTGCTTGTTTGTTTAATTTTGCTTTCAGACCTGAGGCTTTTTTTGGCCATTTTCTTGGCTGGGGTTGTTATTAGGCCATCTTCAAACACTTACTATTTATGCTGCTTTTATTTAAAATTTACTTTGTCAATTTAATGACATGCTTACTTCCAGCTGAGGTAAGCACCAAGATGTGTGAATGCTCTTTCAGAGTTCACTGTCTGAAATGAAGGTGGTTCAAACAGTCATTTAAAATCTGAAAACACAGAACCTGAGTGGCCTTTATTAGTCAAGCTAAAAGAACAAGCTCTTTTAACATTTTGTTTTTCATTCCTTTGTAGAATTGAGATGAAGGCAAAAAAAAAAAAAAAAATTATTTGGTGGGTTAATTTAGATTTCTTAAAGATGCTGGAAATAAAGACTTTCATTTACTGGTAACTAAATATAATCAAACAAGGATGTGTAAAACAGCACACTGCTCAATGCTCCGGGTCAGGAAGAAAAAGACACAAAACCCAAAAGATTATTTTTATGACAATCAAAATTGTTAGCTACTGGAACAAAGTACAAACAGAAAACAGTTTCTATCTCTGGTTCTCTCTGTATCAAGAGACAACACTCTGAAAGGTAAGCTACAGAAAGCATTGCTGTGCTGGCTATACACAGGCAAAATAGCTCATGTAGGGTGCAATGATTTGTCCTGTGCAATGCTGGGGTTGAAATACTAGCTGCTTTCTTTTGTCTTTAAATTCCAACAATGTTTTCCTTTATCCAGAGGTTGTTATAGCTGATCATAGGGAGATGTGATGGAATGAGCTCTTGCCGTGAGACCAATAATGTGATATTAAAATATCAGCCATGCTTGGGAAAGAAAAACTCCCTCAGTGTCATCTTCTCTCCTTGAGCTCCCTGTGGAAATCAGAATTGGGGTTGCCAGCCTGTGTTAAACCTGTGGCAGTGTGATGAGAACAGCTCTCCACCAGGAACACAACACTGAAGTTTCTTTCCAAGAGGGTGCCAAACACTACTATTTAGCCAATTTTGCCTCCTTGTTGTTTATGTTGGGTCTGAACTGATAACCTGGTGCTGAAAAACTGCATAAGTTATAACCAATTCTATGGATTGGCTTTTCCTTCCTTGCTGAAAGATAATTTTGACCAAATTTCAAGAAAAACATATTTCAGATGATAAAATTAAACAGGAAGCTATTGAGTTGCAAAGCTCAAAACAGAATCCAGAATCTCAGGACACCTTACCCCATCAGCTACATTTAAGGAAAGGGAAAGAGGGAAATAAAGAGAAATAGCATTTTTGAAATACAAAAGATATTTGATTAACAAAATGCTGAAGTCAATAACATGGAGCTTTCCTAGTAACTGCAGGTATGGAGTAAATACATTGTTTAGGCATGAGTTGTTCTGAGACTGAGATTTGTATTCATACTTATATTTTAAAAAGTCATTTAAAAGGAAAAGAATTAATGCAATTAAAGGATAATAGCTGCTTGCATTTATTCTTTCTTATTCTAGTAAACAACAACAGTCAAAGTCTTCTGCTTGGCTTCTTTCAATCTACTGCCACTGCTTAAAGTTGGTGAGTTTCATCTCCTTTTGTCTGCAAGTCTGGAAGGAATTTTGAGGCTCTTGCAATATTTCATTCTGATTATTCATAAAATAATTGCAACCCAGGAGTGCTTCTTTATGTTTCTAAGAAACCTGAGTGATATCATTAGAAATATTTTTGGAAGCAAGAGAAAGATGACACAAAAATAATTAGGACAGTATGAAATATGCTAAGGTTCTGAGTGTTTAAAGTTTTTCCTCTCGCTCTTTTTTCCTAAGAAAAGTATTTATTTTAATTTACATTTAGATTAGGTTCCCAGCAGCAGATTGAAGGAATTTAAGTCAATTTGCAATAGAAGACAGACATTCTAGCCAATGAAAAATCAAAGAAAAATAGCAACCGTCTCTTGCTCTTCTTTTGGACAATTGTCTTCAGAATAATCAGCATCATGAGAAAAAAAAAATCTTTCCAAGGCCAGATGGGCTCTATGCCTTAGTGCTGACACAAGTAGCAAGAAATACACATAAAGAAACCTGTTCACAGATCTATTTAAAATCTTTTTGGAACAGTAAGTAAACTGACAGTCATAGCTAAAGTCTGCCTGTATTGAAACAATCTAGAAGTTTTGTTAAACAAAATACACATTTTTATTAAATCAGGAGTGTGATGGAGATCAGCACAGGTAACAACTGACTTTCTGTGTGAGCTGGAGTACAGCAGAACCATCGTTCCTAAATTTAGATAGCTACTCTCTTTAGGAGCTTGAACAAGAAGTTTCTCTGTCTTAGGTTCACTTTCTGGCCAGTATAAGGAGATAAGAACCTCTGTTCCGCGATTCAGTGACCCAAAAATATGAGTTAACTTCTGATGGTGACTATAATTTTCCATTGACTACAGTGTAAAACTCTTCTCCAAGCACATGAAAAAAAAGCATGATGAATATGGGCTATAATACTCTTGTCAGTCTCGTCTTTTCCTGCATGCAATGGCATTGAATGACATACACCACTGCAAAACACGGATTAGAAATAATAAAAATATTAATCATGGCTGCTTAAGAGCACACTCTCCAACCCCTGCTGGACCATGAAAAATAACACTAAGCAAATAACTTGTCACGAGCAACACTGCACTTCCATTTAGCTATTCAAATGGGAAATAGGACCAATGACTTCCTGTCATTGCCCACAACATCGTGGGATCTCCTGGAAGTTAAGACATTTCCCCCTGGCAGAAGGAGGCCCCTCAGGCCTCCCGAGGATGGAATTCCACCTTCTGTTCCCACGCCTGGCTGGCTGTCACTGTCGCTGCCATACAGATGCTTCTGTAATGTCATCTCCAGGGCTGTCAAAGGGAGACACCGCACAGCTTCCTCAGACAACATTTCCTGTTGCTTCCCCAGCCTCACTGTCAAAAGCTTCTCCTAATATGTGAAGTAAATTTTCCCTGTTGGATTTTAGAACCTTTTCGTCTTTTCCAGTGTATCAGGATGATGGAAAATAAAGGTTATTCCTTTATTTGAAGACCGATCATGTCGTCCCTCACAATGCTCCTAGGCTGAGCAGCTTCCATTCCATGTTCTCTCCTAGGTGATCGCTGGCCTCCACTTTTGCTAATAGCCCCCTAATTAGCCAGGAAGGCAACATCTAAATTGGACTATGCTCTTGCTGAGGCCAAAAGCTGAGCAGGTTTTGTAGGGATGACTTTCAATTATACATTTCAGCATGCTGTTTACCTCTATTATGTCAATGCCTTATGACTGGTTATATTTGTTTAATGACTCATTAACAAGTCATGACGATTTTTTTTTCCATTGATCTGTTGGCTAAGCAAGAGGTTTCTATTCTGTATTTTCACAATCACTGTCTTTCAAAAAATTGCATGTTCTTCTACTGACGAGAGTTCATTTTTGAGCTCTTTTCTCAAATTCACTTTGAATTATGGTTATGTGCTGTAAAACATTTGTTGTCCCTCATGTTCTGATGCCACCTACAGATTTAAAACATGCTCATCCAGACCAAAAAAAAAACATTGGATAGGACAAAACCCACATAAATAGGAAGACAGACACATTTTTCTACAACCCAAAGATGAAAACATTAAGAAAAACTAACTCTGGAGTTACTTTTCCCTTTCTACTCTTATTGGATTAATTTATAAGCTCTCACCATATTAATATTAATATATACAATACCATTAGGTGGCATTCAGTGCTACATGGCATAGTTTCCAGGTTCTGCTGGACTAAAAAACCCTGATATGCACTGTGAGTGACTTCCTCCACAGAATTCTTTCAACAGCTCTTGACATTCAGTATGTAAATTGTGCTGTTTATATTGCCAATTTACCTCCTATTTAAATCACATTGGAGTTTGGCCTATTGAGTTTGTGTTAATCTGCCTGGCAGGATTTGGCCTACATCGGATAGAAGGAAGGAGGAGGGATGAGGAGAAAAAGAAAAATAAAATAATCCTCAAACATTTTTACACATTAAAAAAATTAACCAAGGTAAGCTGTGTAAAAATGTTTCTTTAAATTTCTAACTCACTCTCCATTTTAAACACTTATTTCCACAGGGTTAATTAGTGTGTATTTCTTCCAGCAAGAGGAAAATAATTTCCTACCAAGCTTGAATTTGGCAAAAATAATCTACATCACATTGTCATTACAACTGAACTTATTTAACTTCATTTTATTTAAATATCAAGTGGATATATTTAAGGCATGGGAAGTGAGGGGGGTAGACATGAAAGATTGAAGGCTTGTGTTCATTTTTTATCCATTGCTTGTGCAGAAAAGTACAAATACACTAAAAATGCCAGCTCATACAGATGCTTAAGATGTTCTGTCTTGCTAAAAAAATATGTCCGAAGTCTTTAATTCAGATAAGTTGCAATGAGTGGTATTTACTGTGTGTATGGTAGACAAAACTGCTAACAATGCATATACCCAAGTTTTTAATTTTTCTTCTGTTTTTCGACATCCTTTTTCACTTTTATTCATCTGTTTAAGCCTT
Organism: Origma solitaria; assembly: GCA_013397895.1. Lineage (NCBI taxonomy): Eukaryota > Metazoa > Chordata > Aves > Passeriformes > Acanthizidae > Origma > Origma solitaria. The sequence continues at coordinate 253,112 of VZRL01003386.1, forward strand.
TTTTTTCTTTTTCCCCCAGAACTTATACAGTGTTTTCCTTGTGTGAAAAGCAAGCCGACAGACAAATAAAGAGGAATTTGTCAGCTTATGAGCTGCATTTTCTGATAAATCTCTGAATTGGGAATTCTCCTTTCCCCACATGGGACCTCCGTGTAAATGGAGTTTGCATGGATTAGCTTTAGAAAGTGGTGGACAAGGTTTGAGCTGTCTCCTACTCCAGCCCTTCCTCTTGATTGCCTGAAAATGCTTTCCATGGTGTTGGATCAGTTGGAAAAGGATTGGAATCGGTACTTCTGTTGGGCTCAGACTAACTCAAAGGCAATGAGATGTAGTGGAACAGAGAGAGGTGAGAACCCGAAGAGCTCATAGGAAATTATAAATCTGTTTGTGAACAGATAAGATATAAACAAGCTAACATCATCTGGTCCCAGAGGTTCAAACTAATATCACACGTGGGGACCTTGAAGCAATTCCATTCGTCCTCTTCCTACCCACTTTCGGGCAGAAGAGTAAGAATTCCAACTCTGAAAGTGGTGATGAGTTTAAAGAGAGGAAAATGAGAACGTAAGGCAGATGGGAAAAATTACCAGAAGATAGGAGAGCAGAAATGAAGTTCTAAAGACAATGATGATTATTTTCTGGACAAAACAGCCACAAACAGCAATTGGGAAGATGAAAATAAGACTGGAGGACAAATATAAATGCAGACATATTGTAACCAGAGGCATGGGGACAACAGGAAGATGATTTTAAGCAGGGGTGTTTTCCACCCAGAACTGACCAATAGCAGTCCATTCATCCTTTGTGGGGCAGAAACATAGAAACCATGAGTATGATTTTTAACAGGTATAAAAATAATCCCCAACTTTCTGACTGGTTACTTTCTTAGCCCAAATGAAGGCTGTCTGTAATTTTAAGGAATAAACTTGAGAGAATAACAAAAAGAGTCAATGTGTAATTTAATTTTGTGGAAAGGCTGGCATTTTTTATTTGTTTTGTATGTTTGGTTTACTTTGATTTGCTTTGGTTTGCTTTGGTTTGGTTTGGGTTTTCATTTTGCTTTGGAGCTGTTTGTTTGTTTGTTGGCTTTGGGGTTTTTTTGTTTTGTTTTGTTCAGTAAATTCCATACAATAGCAAATTAGAACATCATCAAGCTTGCGAAGTTAAACACTGCAAAATTCTGAAATGCTGGCTTTTACTACCTTCTGTGTGACCTTAATTTATCTGCTTTGCGTTGGACTGCTTTGAGATTCCCTCAACTGCACACTTGGAAAGATTATAGGAATAGGCATAAAGAAAATTGGATTTATTATCGTCTTATACACATGTATAGTTATACACGCAAACACCAACTTGCCTTTTGAAAGCAAATCTGGTCAACAATCTACACTTTTGCCATCTGTGTGCGAAGGTTTGAAAATTCTGTGTGACCCCGAGCCTAAATATGAATATCCAACTTCTATAGGTACATATGACAACACTATCTGTAAAATAAAAAATATCCAGTAAAAACTTGTCTACTGGTTTAGGGGCTTGATAGTGGAGTATCTGCAATGCAACTCTGATGTATTCTGAGTTTATGTCAGCATGCCAGGAGCTGCAGGAGTTCAACAAAGAGTAACCTTCAGTTCAGAAAAGGCTATCTACATCTTTTCCACATGATGAATTTCCCCACAAACTGGCTGGTGGGGCACACACAACACATAAATCAAACTTAACTCAATTTCCACTTTAGTTTTTTAAGCTCACCTTTAAAAAGAAAATAGCATATTATCTTACTTAGTCTAAGGCTACCCAAGCAATACAGGGGAAAGAAGTAAAAAAAAAAGTGGCAATATATATATATTTTTAATGAAAACTTGGTAACCTGCAAAAATAAGCTTTTTTACTCTTTAGAAAGACGCTAAAATTGCAGTGTCCACAATTTTGGGGTAACTGAGGTTTTCAAGTGTCCCTTGTGATAACAAGATCAGTACAAGAACCAATTGTGTTCAGTTTATGTACCAGGAACTCAAAGGTAGGCATAAAATACGCACAAAGGACATGAAATTTGCTGATGGAACATAACTGAGGAAAGAAAAACAGTTGATCAAAAAAAAGAAGTACAACAGTATAATTCTAAAGACTAAAAATGAACAAAACCACAGATGTGGGCATGTGGTTTGTGTGGTTTTAATGGAGAGGGGCTGGGGATTAGATATTAAACATAGACAGGGCAAAGGAAATATGCAAAGGAAAAATCACTTCAGTGGCCACTAGACTACCAATATAATAGGTAAGGGAAAGCTCCAGTGGAGAGAGGGACTGAAACTTGAAATCGTTCAGAGCAGTTGGTAAACCACAATAGAAACCACAAGAAATAAAACCAGAAAGATATTAAAGAGCTGAGTGAAATTTCTATAAAGGCTCTTCTGAGTTCTCTGTGCAACAAGCAGCAAGGTTCTCTGCAGTTTCCAAACCTAGGCTGGCTTAATGTTTCAACACACAAAGAACAGGCCAGACAATACTTTTGTTCCATTTCTTACTCACACTCACTCAAAAACTGAATTTGGAAAAACAGAAGAACAGGGCTTTAACCACAAAAAAATAGATCCACATGTTT
>VZRL01003386.1:255777-299490 GCA_013397895.1 Origma solitaria
AATTAAATCATGGTTTTCAAGAAATTATCTGCCTTGTCATTTCTCTCTTTCTTATTTTGATGGGTGGATTTATATGTTTACATATCTAAAAATGTGTACAATAATAAGATAGAGAGCCCAGAAAGGATTTTTTAATAGATTTGAAAAAAGTAGTGTCCATTCTTCTGTCTAAAACAACTGCCTCAACCTTCTCCCCTGGAAAGGCTGGAGGAGGCTGTGTCTCCACTTTGAATACAAAAACACAATGGATAAACATAGCCAGGCTTCTCCCAGCCACTCACCAAGCAAAGCAAACAGCAACAAGGCGATGTCTTGACTTCAACAATTAGTTCTTAACTCCATCCTTTGCTAAAGTTGTGCTCATGTGCAGAAGTTGTAGCTAAGACCTTTCTCAGTGTTCATTTAAAGACATACTAACTTGGAGTTATTTCTGTTCATTTATTACAGAAGTCTGAGGTCCCAAAGGGTGTCTGATCCAGACTTTGTAACAGACTGATGAGTGATATTAGGCAGAGATGTCTTATAGATCACTGAGGGTCCTGCAGTCAATCAGGCCAGTCAGTGGAGAAGTCTAATATCAGATACACTCTGGAGAATAGTAGTTTCTATTAAAACAGATAAATTAAATGCATATCCTTTTTAGAAGGAGCAGTCTATTCTGACAGTCAAAATTTCTAAAATATTTTTAAGAACAAACATGCATTAATATTAAAGCAAAGTTTTCTTTTACTGAGCCACAAGCTCATCATACATATATATATGTTATACATTTCTTACTTTTGTTGGCTTTCCAAACTACTACTGTTTCAAATAATTTTACAGAAGATCACACTATGATTCTTGCATTTTATAGGGTACAGAAGGGAAAAAATCTAAATAAATGGTACAAATAATTCTTATAATCATACTCAAATCTTCTGAGTTCCACCTCTGTGTCTTTTTTTTTTTATTTTTGATAGATTATTGTTAGTTTAATTAACTAACTCCATGCAGATTTTTGTGTTACACAGAAGGTTTACATTATGGATCTGTCTCATTTTAATTCCATCTGAAGAAATCAGGAACACCAAACATAAGGAAAAAATCAGAAAGTTAAAGAGAATAATTATTTTTCCTGGCAGCAGTGAATTTTTCTTTTTGCTTCCCTCCCCTCCCCTCCCCTTCCCTCCCCTTCCCTTCCCTTCCCTTCCTGAACCTTCCCTTCCCTTCCCTTCCTGAACCTTCCCTTCCCTTCCCTTCCTGAACCTTCCCTTCCCTTCCCTTCCTGAACCTTCCCTTCCCTTCCCTTCCTGAACCTTCCCTTCCCTTCCCTTCCTGAACCTTCCCTTCCCTTCCCTTCCTGAACCTTCCCTTCCCTTCCCTTCCTGAACCTTCCCTTCCCTTCCCTTCCTGAACCTTCCCTTCCCTTCCCTTCCTGAACCTTCCCTTCCCTTCCCTTCCTGAACCTTCCCTTCCCTTCCCTTCCTGAACCTTCCCTTCCCTTCCCTTCCTGAACCTTCCCTTCCCTTCCCTTCCTGAACCTTCCCTTCCCTTCCCTTCCTGAACCTTCCCTTCCCTTCCCTTCCTGAACCTTCCCTTCCCTTCCCTTCCTGAACCTTCCCTTCCCTTCCCTTCCTGAACCTTCCCTTCCCTTCCCTTCCTGAACCTTCCCTTCCCTTCCCTTCCTGAACCTTCCCTTCCCTTCCCTTCCTGAACCTTCCCTTCCCTTCCCTTCCTGAACCTTCCCTTCCCTTCCCTTCCTGAACCTTCCCTTCCCTTCCCTTCCTGAACCTTCCCTTCCCTTCCCTTCCTGAACCTTCCCTTCCCTTCCCTTCCTGAACCTTCCCTTCCCTTCCCTTCCTGAACCTTCCCTTCCCTTCCCTTCCTGAACCTTCCCTTCCCTTCCCTTCCTGAACCTTCCCTTCCCTTCCCTTCCTGAACCTTCCCTTCCCTTCCCTTCCTGAACCTTCCCTTCCCTTCCCTTCCTGAACCTTCCCTTCCCTTCCCTTCCTGAACCTTCCCTTCCCTTCCCTTCCTGAACCTTCCCTTCCCTTCCCTTCCTGAACCTTCCCTTCCCTTCCCTTCCTGAACCTTCCCTTCCCTTCCCTTCCTGAACCTTCCCTTCCCTTCCCTTCCTGAACCTTCCCTTCCCTTCCCTTCCTGAACCTTCCCTTCCCTTCCCTTCCTGAACCTTCCCTTCCCTTCCCTTCCTGAACCTTCCCTTCCCTTCCCTTCCTGAACCTTCCCTTCCCTTCCCTTCCTGAACCTTCCCTTCCCTTCCCTTCCTGAACCTTCCCTTCCCTTCCCTTCCTGAACCTTCCCTTCCCTTCCCAAACCTTCCCTGAACTTCCCTGAACTTCCCTTCAACTTCTCTCCCCTAAACTTCCCCTTGTTTCTTTGAGTTTTCTTTTACTTTAGTGTCATTCAGGTCATCCTTTTATTCTTTCTCCACCTTTTGCTCATCTGTAATGTAGAAAAACATATATTGTGAATATTTTGTTTAAAAGATGCTGTTTTAACTCTGCAAGTACAATATGACCTTTAACTTGACAGAGTTAGATCACCAATAGATTATACAGGAAAAGCCCCTAAACTCCCTTTGGCTATAATCAGTGGTCATACAGATTTTGACAAGCACATCAGAACTGTAGCCTTTTTTGAGGGTAAATTTTTAGTCTCGTCAATCCTTTTCTGTCTGGGAGAAAGGAAAACAAAGTAAAAGTAGATCTAGAGAGGGAAAAATAAAGGAAAAGATAAAGAGAACACAATGTAAAATATAGCTGCAGCATCTGGAATGTTGCAATTCTTTCCTTGAAAGATGTTTCCTTCTTCTCTTCAATGTGAAACTCAGGCCTGCTTTGAACGTAAGAAAACGCAAAAAAAAACCCAAACAAAAAACAGCTTATGAAGCCAAGACCAATGGATATCTATCCAGAGATGCAGATAACAAATACCATTTGATACTGAAGATATAGGATGGTTATGTGAGTAATCACTAACTTCAAAATTAGAAATTATTTGAGAACAAGCAGTAAATTCTTACTTTTAAGTGTGTGAATAAAGGCTGTTATCTACTTTATTCTCTTGTAAATACCTTTTGGGATGCTACATTCTCTCCTCAGCCTTCCCGAGAGACAAATTACTCCCTTTTACTCTGTATGATAATGTAAATATAATTGGTATAATATTGATAAAAAATCCATTAGAAGCTTTGTGAGATATTTAGATTAACTTCTTTTAAGAGAAATTGGATACTTAACCTGCTCAGGCACTTTTAGACAGTTAGTCATGTATTTATAGCCTTAGACATTTAAACTTCATTACAAATCTGCTGGAATGTGCACACCAATCCATATGTGACAGCTGCTGCCTTACTTGAGGCAGTGACAATGACACATTTTATCTGCTGGTCTTGCATCAGAAACACCCCTAACAACTTCTAGATCTGGAGTGGTGGGCCGAAATATTTTGGTTTGTGTTATGTCCATGGTAATGGACCCCAAAAGAACTTTGCATTCCTGGAAGTGAAGCCACAGGGTCTTGTACTCAAAGATTTTCACTACAGTTTCCATCTCTGCTGGTTAGGGTGTGAGAGGAGAGGTGTTAGGGCCAGCAGTGTATATAGCCAAAGGTATAAGCCAGGTCTTTGAACTGGAAATTATTTATTTCCCTGTAGAATTCTGGGAATCTGATCTTTTATGTTTATTTGGAGGTTTTGTTTGTTTGTTTGTTTTTTGATTTTTTTTTTTTTAGTAGGAAATTTTTTTTTTTTTCAAATACAGTTATAAAGGGAGAAAAAAATCAAAACTACTGTGATTTTAAATATAACAGTCTAGCTATAAAAAGAGCACATAACATTTTGTCTCTCTCCCTGAAGTGGAAATCACAACTTTTTTTTTTTTCCCCCTTCTTTTTTCTTTTTTCTTTTTTTAGTCAAAATATTTCCAAATTATATTTCTTGTCAATTTTTTGAAGATGTCAGTATCTCAGCAGAAGCAGTAAAGAAATCTAATTCAAAATTATGAGAATGAAAAATATGTCAATTTATTTCTTCATGTTATTTTCAGCTTGTTTTAATTAAAAAAATAAACTAAAATTATTTACTTATTTATCAAAGACCAGAAAAGCTGACACTAAAGCTTCCTGTAGAGAAAAAAAGTATGAAAATCTTCAACTAAGTACAATATCTCCATTTTTAAAGCTTTTTGGCCCCAATGCAATTTACTTGAGACTGTGAGTCAGAGAACCCTTTTATTCCTTGAGTACTCCATCTGACTATCACTTAATACTGATTTAACAACCACAAGAAGAACTTTGCTGTTTAAATATTTAACATTCCATTCAAATGTGAAACGGCACACTGGAAATTGGTTCACAGTCTCTGACACAGGGTCCCCTACAGGAGAAAAATAAGGACATGTAAGAGCAGAAGTCAGAAAGTCAAAGGCACAAAATGAGGTGCTATTAGCAAAGGAAGTAAAATGGATCAAGAAAAAGTTCTCCAAGAGTCTAAGAAATGAAGCATGGACAAAAGAAAATGTTAAGTCTGCTACTTAGCAGAAGGGGAAGAAGCAGATAATAGATGGTAAGGAGTATTCTGAAATGCTTGATGGGTTTGATGCTTGAGCTGTCAGTGATAGGCAAAGATAGTTAACAAAGGAAGAAAGAAGCCACAAGGCAGAATTAGGACAGCCCAGGTTAAAGAATAGTGGGATAACCTGAACATTGTCAAATCAGCAAGAGCTGATGAAATTTAATCTACACAAAGTGTCTGCGGGAGAAGTGTGAGGGAACCTTTAGCATCCATTTTTGAGAACTCATTGAGAAAGCCCAAGTGAACAGGGAAAGGGCAGTTATATTCTGGGATTTGCAGAAAGCACATCAGTGGAACTGCAGGTCAGCAAATTTGTCTTCTTTGGCACTATGTTAATTGGCATTGCACATAAAATGCATTGGAATCCTCTTCTCTGCCCCATAAGCAAAATTAATTTTTTTTGTCTTTCAGGACGAGGAGCATAATGAATCTCTGGCAGTCTGGGGGACTTACTTCCTGATCCAGTGATCACTGGTGTCAAAGGAAATCTTTTCTGTGGATTTCAATGGGCTTTCCATCAGCATGTCTATGAGTGCTCTGAATGAGAATGAGAAGGGGATTACAAGTGTAAACAGAAGCTGAAATATTCTAGTCTATTTTCATAGGTCCAACAGAGAGGATTACAGAAAGTAAAGAAAAAAGTATGAATACATTGATGTGGGGGGCTTAATAACTTAAAGCTCAGCACATAGCATAAATATATATTTTAATTTTCTTCTGGCTTAAGCCAGACAATGCAGAAAGAAACAAATAGTTTAACAAGTGATGGTTTCAATCACATTTTAAACAGCATTCCACTTGCTGTTTCCATAGTATATCTAAAATTCAGAGAATGAAACTAAAACCGAGCACCTGATTCTACTCAAACTTAAAAGACTTTTATACAGTTTGTGAGAATTGCCATTGAATGAAAATGTGCAATCTAGACTCTCACAAGAGAGAGCAGAGTCATAGCAATAGCATAATTATTACAGTTTGTGTGCCTGACTTTTTAGCTAGATGAGTGTGAAAACACATTCAACTAACTTGTAGATGAAGTTGCATGCCTAATTTGCAAGCATTAAAAGGGGTTACATGTGCAGATTGGATAATTATGTACACACACAGTTATCGTTTGACATTTGGCCAGACAATTATCTAATCTGTGCCTGGAATTGTGGACCCAACTTGACTGTGTCTGACACTTGCTGTCAAACAGTGTGAAGTTCACAGGCAACTTCCCCGAGGTCCTGGGCTTTGGCTAGCAACTTGGGGAACAGAATGCATTAACTTCCTCTAGAGATAATTAATATCTTCCAAGAATCTCATCTGGAAAGAAAATACATTACAGTCTTGGATATCTGAAGGAACGGTATTAAATCAGTGAAAAGAATTTTTTTTAAAGATAAATAAGTGGTAAAAGCATTCACTACACTATGTAAATACTAGTACAGGGAATGCTGCATATGAAGCATTATGGCAACAAATCATCAAGAGAATCATAAGAAAATAATATTTCCATTACAGAATTGCCTTGCATATTATATGAGTCCAACCTTTCTTACGTGGTGGGTGAAACAGGCCCAGGAAGATGAACAGAGTTAATTGACCACTTATATGAGGTTTTGCAAGAACAAAACCTCATGTGCATTTTATTAGAGGCATTATGTAGATTGGGTAGGAAAAAAAAAAAAAAAAAAAAAAAAGGTGGCATAGTTGAAACTATCTGTATATTTTTAAACATGTGATTATTGCCACACTGATTTCAGCCACATCTATTCTGTTTTCAGGTAAGTCCTGGAACTTTCTATTCATGTTGAGCCTATGCAGTTAAATTGCAATGAACTTCACTTTTGAACTTGCAAATGTTGACGTGTTCTTCTTTTTCTGTCTTTCTCTCTCTTTATTTTCTAGGAAACCAATGCCACAATGGAATATTGTGCACTATATTTCAAAGAGAAAAGACTGATTGGAATGGATTCTGAGAAGAGAAAGAGAATAATAAAAAGGACTGGAAAATAATGCCACCAGTTTGAGGAAAGGTTAACAGAGCTGGTCTTGTTCATTCTGGCAAAAAGGAGATTGAAGAGAGACATAAACTATCTGCCAACAAATATGCAAAGGGACATTGTAAAAGGAGAAGGAATGAATTATCCTCCCTAGTCCATGAGGAGGAAGAGGTAACAGGCTTATGCTATGGACAGAAATATATGTTAAAAATCAGGCTTGTTGAATAATAGAAAAATGTGTTTGCCGGTATGTTTTCTAAATCTGAGAAAGCATTATTTATCTCCTTTTTGTTTGGTTTAGTACAAAAATTCTGACAAGAGTTTTCTCTTTATATACATGTTAGTAAAAGGGCAATTATTCTTACAGTGAATGCACTCAAAAAGCATGATAAAGGGTGTGCTGCTGAGTACACTGTCAAACCAATAGAAGGTATGAATTTGTGTTCAAATTCAGAAATATTTATGCTGGAATTTTGCTGCAAGTTTGTGTTTAAAAAGCACATCACTTCTTATTTTAGGTGTTCAATAATATTAAAATGGGTTTGGCTCTCACACAAAAGTTGAAATCAGTTTCTCAGTTCCAGCAAATTTCTCTTTTCACAAAAAAAAGAACACATGTCTAAAGGTAAATAGAAGAATCATCTTCCTGAAGACAATGAAGTCAAATGTTCTGGTTTTTGTCGTATTTGCCATTTATTAAATGGGTTTACTGTGATGGACTTGGTCCCAATTTATGTTCCATAAAGATCAGGATCAAGCCTGTATTTTCTAATTTACTCAATTTAATCTGCTAAAGGGTGTAAATTAACAGACCTTTATTGACTCCTGTGGAACCATTTTACTGTACTCTACATGCATCTCATACTGAGCATGATACCATACCTTAATATCTGTCTGTCAGCAGTCTGTGAAGTTGTCAGCTTCTCTCCGATTGTCTCCTCCAAGTGTGTAAGAGCTGGGCTATTCTTATTTTAACAACCAGCAAAATACCACTAACTCTGTGCTGGAAAGTGTCATCATCAGAGGGGAGGAAAGGAAGAAAAATGTTTCCTAAAAGTGAAAGTGAAGAGAGCATTTTAAGTAGATAGAATGTAATTATTCCATTTGGAATTTAGCCAAATCATCTGGCTATACATGGTGTATTTGCATGAGGTGTGTGGGGGAAATCATAGATTTCTAATGGTCGAAATTTGTCAAGCCTTGGTTTTACACCCCATCCATCTGAAAGGAGTGTAGTTGCACTTCGCTATTTTCATTCAAAACCACTTAAAAAGGTGAGCTCCTATATAATTGGAATTTTAAAGGAGTTCATGTTGTGTTTATGGAGCAATCACTACTAAATGATTTCATTTAAATTTTTCATAAGCTACACTTTATGAAAAATTAAAAGAAATAGACTCTTCAGAAGCCTTGCTAAGAAATAAAGTCTCTTAAAGGAGTACACATGCCACCTAATCACACATATTTTCAAATGTCAAGTTTTCTGCATACAGATAAACAGAAGATGGCATTAATGGGGAGAGAGAGGCAGGCACATTTTCCTTACTCTGTCAGTAGTTTTTATTCAACTAGAACATCAGAGATGGACTGCAGCCACCCAGAGAGTTTCAATCCAGCAATGCCAGCTCTCAAAAGGATGGATGCAAAATGGTAGATCAGTGAAAGGGAAAGGCTTTGTCCCCTTCAGTTGACACAGGCCTAGTTTTTAACCAAAACTGCATCATACATATGACAAAAAACAGCTTAAGCAAGCAGACCTAGTCTTACTGATCACTAATTGAAGCTCTGAATGTGGGCTTCTGGTGCTGAGTCTCTGTCCAGTTTTGATATTCCAGAAGTCAGTCTCAGTCAGATCCCTGCTGGAAAGTAAGTGATGGACTCTTCCAGGGAATTTAAGAGCAGACACAGTGTCAGTCTGAACCTCTGATCTGTTCTCAGAGCCCCTGGGTGAGTTATAGGTAGACTGCTTAGTCAATTCTCTTCCTGGGCACGTGTGCTATGAGAACTTCAAGTTCACCTAGTCTGAGATACCCAACACATTGATAAATTTGACTATTATGAATTAATACAGAGTAAAAACCATTTAAAGTGCAGCAGAAGTTCTTAAAATGCTTTCATCGTCTGATCCATATGGCTTTATTTATGTGACTCAACCTGTGTATACCAAAATTGTAGGAGAATTACAGAGCTCTCAGTATTCTGCTGTTTCACTTATACTTTAATTTAAAACATTTAAGACATTTAAAACAACCACAGCTCTATTTATATTTCCATTGGTTCAGTCAAAAAAAAAAAAAGAAAAAGAAAAAGAAGAAGAAGAAAAAAAAGGAAAATCAAAACTCTCAAAGTTTCTGGAAACAAGATGTGAAAATTCATGGATTGAATCTCTGGGAAAAAGAAACCTAAAAATGATCATGCACAATCAATGAAAAAGTTTGTTCTTTGAGAAACTCTTTAAAATAAAGAAAAAAAAAAAAAAGTGTCTCATTAAAATGAATCTAGGTTGATTTACAGTAGCTGTAATCAAGGGTTACCCAACCTTATAAGCTGTGCTATTTCATTTATAATAAATCTCAGCAGTTAAAAATAGATGAGCTTAGGACAGATAATAAAAGGAACAGTTTTAGAAAGTTACATGATTATTACAGAGAGGTTTCGCCATGCCATCTGTCGACAGCAACCGTGGTAGCACAGTGATGAAGTAGGGAGATGTTTCCGAAAGGTGTTTGATACAATCCAACTTCTACCTGTTTTTCTGTCAGAATTCTCACCAGCCAAATGTCTTGACACATGAACTGAGGTGGAGCTGCAATTTCTTCTTTGAATAATGTACTGAGAGGAGCTCTGAGTAGAAGGGATCTGGAGGTGTTGGTTGACAAGAAGCTTGACATGAACTGACATTGTGCACTCACAGCTCAGAAAGCTAATAATCTTTAAAGCCATCCTGTGACTCTGTCAAAACGATGCTAAATCATGGCCCACATGACGTCTACATCAACTGGGAGTTTTTTCCTTCTCTCCTCTCCTCTCCTCTCCTCTCCTCTCCTCTNCCTGTGACTCTGTCAAAACGATGCTAAATCATGGCCCACATGACGTCTACATCAACTGGGAGTTTTTTCCTTCTCTCCTCTCCTCTCCTCTCCTCTCCTTCTCCTCTCCTTCTCCTCTCCTCTTCTCTTCCCCACCTTTTCTTCAAAACCTGAAAACAGAAAAAAACCCCAGCTTATTTAATGAATGCTTCTAACAAAAGTGTAAAGCATAGAAAAAAAAAAAAGCTCAAGAAGTTAACTCAAATGCCAATAAGAAATTAACAATTGAGTAGAAATGATGCATACAGTTTTAAAATACATAGGTGAGCTTTGTACTTTATTTTTTTTAATGTATTTGGGCTCCAACTTTTGGCCCCAAATGTCCAAATATGTCTGTTTTTTAAAGTCCTGGTTTCTGAAAACTTTAAAAGAATAGTGTTGTATAATGATGTGAGGGAAAAAACAAAACTACTTAGATTTGCTTAGGAGGTCTTGTAAATGAAAGAAAATAAGGAAAAAGTCTGGTGCTTAAACAAAAGTATGGCAATGCCAAAATCCTTCCCAGGTTCTTTGTCTAGAAAGACTTCCCAAGATGTTTGTCAATTTTACGTGCACGTGCACACACACATGCACACAAATATTTGCTGAATTCATCAATTTACATACGTCGATTTTTATAATTTCCCCACTATTTCCTTTTTAATTTAATTGGCTGGTAGCTATCTGAGCTTCCAGTAGGAAAAAATTAGCGAAAAACTCAACCACTTGTATTTTAAGACACATTTTTGTATTATTTTCAATATTGCAACTTTTATTTGATGAAAGTTACTATTAACATATTTTCATAATCTTCTCAGCCTAGCAACAGCAGGAGTAAAAGGTGTGAGGGGCATGCAATATTCATGAAATTAAGGAGAGTTGAGATGAAAGGGAGTTCCATTAGGGAGACCAAGTGTGACAATATGACACATATTTGCATATTTTACACTTTAAATCTTTTCAGCACATCCAAGTTGATATATGGATGTAAACATGCATTGCCAGTTTTTAGCATATTATAAGCCCTCAAGACTTTGCATGCATTTTAATATGTTTCATTATTGCTGCAGATTTTAATTTTGAAACTGCACAGCTTTGATGGAAGAAAGCTGGAAGTCAAAGCATCTGGCCTCTGCTTGAGGCAAGCACAGTCTTTTCCTTGAACAGTTTTTGTATAAGCAATTTTATTTATTTGTGTGTGTGTGTGTAAGTTGTGTGTGTGTATGTGTGCATGCAAGGGGGGACAAATGTGAGATACACTGTCTTTGAGATACATACTACTGGGAAAGGAAAGGGAAAGGGAAAGAGGGAAAGTGGGAAAGGGGAAGGAAAGGAAAGGAAAGGAAAGGAAAGGAAAGGAAAGGAAAGGAAAGGAAAGGAAAGGAAAGGAAAGGAAAGGAGCGGAAAGGAAAGGAAAGGAAAGGAAAGGAAAGGAAAGGAAAGGAAAACCATCTACATTCTGTAGGTATATAGATGCTCTAACCAATCTAATTCTTTTACAACCACCTTAATTTTCTGCTTGTCCTCCAATACAGAAATTACTGTAAGGTACATGATTATGGTCATTTGGAACTCTTCTTTTTTTCTTTTTTCTTTTTTTTTTTCCTTTTAGCACTTTATCATCTGCATCATTTTGTCATTTAATTGTATAAGAAAGAGAGTATGACTCAGTGTTGCAAGGAATACCATGATTCATAATAATAATATGATATTTATCTTTAGCTTGTGATATTCATATCATAACACCTTGCAAATGCCCATTAATTCTTTACATTTTCTTAGGTAAGTGTGCTAAAACCATCTGTGCTTGAGGAATAAATGTGTTTTTAAATACCCACAGAGCAGTCAGTCAGCAGAGACCAGCACTTGCTACAAATAACTGTGTAGGTGGATCTGAGCTACCTCAATTTCCCTTATTCTTGAAAGAAAGAAAGGAGTATCTCAAGGGATAGTGTTCTGTTGGAAAACTGTGAATTAAATTATTTTTATTTCTGACACTGCAGAACTTAACTTAATGTAACTTATCAACAGAGGACCACCAATGTGAACACAAGTAAGACACAGCTTTACTTGCCTGATGACCAGAACGACCCAAATTATGTACAATATAAATAACTTATATCAATCCATTCTCCATTCACCCTGTATTTTTGCCCTTTTTCAGTAACTGAATCAAGGTTTTGTTCTAGTAGTACGGATTACAAATGGGACTTTGCAGAAACTTACTTTGTGTTTTCATCTGCTTACATGTTTTCTGAGATTGAGAATCACTAGCAAATACTAGCCCAGAACATGCTAACTAAAATGACATCCTAGCTGTCTGATAACAAACAATAGAATAATGCTTTCCAGACTTAAAAAACCTATAAAGCTGGGATGCTGTCAGGGATCAGCACATCCTTGTCCTGAATTAGGGAAAGTGGAGAGGAGGGAGGTAGAAATTCAGTGCATGTAATATGCTACAGGGGATGAAGTTGTACTAATGACTGGAACACATGCCCCAGTCACTGCAGTGAAATAAATTAACCCTTATTTTATTTGTTGCATAACAACAGAGTAGTGTTGGAAATATCCCACTCATGTTATAGAAGCAGGTCTCTTGTTTTGCATAATACTTTATCATGGATTGCATTGAAAAATCTTGTTAAGGAATGGCAGTGCTATCAATTCTGTAGCATTATTTTTATTTTCTATATCACGGTATTACACAGTGTTCCCAGACAGGCACAGAAACAGTTGAAAGTAAACAAGGCCTTAGCCTAAGGAATACAGCATCCAAAAGAAGATTTTACAGCTGTGCTTGGCTGGTGGGGCTCAAGAGCACAGAGGCCCTGGGTGAGGTTTCCTTGTTAGGGAAGCCAGTTTAGCCCTTCAAAATAGAAGTTCAGTGGCTGCCAGGCACAGATATTATTGAAGTTCCCCTAAAATGAATAATTGTGTGACGAAATACTGCTTAGCCAGAGCAAGTGGTGGAGAACCATGCTTTAAATTAAGAAAAAGAGATAGAGAGAAAGGAAGAGTGAGAACAATAATGGTGACAAAGCTTGATCCAGACCTGTTATTACATAGCCATCCTCACAGAGCTGTTGCACAGGTTAGCAAATTAAAGCTTGCAAAAGTCCTTGAACAAAAAGGCTGTAGAAGTGGAAATTACTATTATTGTCGTAATCAGTGCACGGTGACAACACAGGATGACACAGATGTCATCTCTTCTAAGTTCACATACACCAGAAGCTGGTGCTTCTGGCACTTATGAACCTTTATAGAGAAGCAGTCAGACACATTTACGCTGGCAAATACAGGTTTGGACTCCTGAATTGTTCCCACAGCTCTGCTTTTGGATGGCAGATTTTGGCTTAACACTTCTGAAGTTACATGATAAAACTTTTACTTATTTCTTAGTGTCTGCAGAATATCTGACCTATTGGTGGCATTGTCCAGAAATGTTTCGGAAGATATTTTAATTTTGATTAATTCATTTCATTCTTTGTGAAATGTTACCATCTAAGCAATGATAAGGCAGCGAATGACAATCTAACTTGCAGGCTGAATTTAGCCTATATACAAAGGATGAACCCCATTCACAAATACTCCTCAGGGTAGTGGCACTTTCCATACAGTTTAATTATATAATGTCTTATTGCTTGCACTTCTTTTGCACTTCTGTAGACATCTTTCATGGTCACATTAGAGAAGCAATACAGGCAGGAATAATCCCTTATCTGAACCAGTGCTGCAGCTCTCATGTTTTGTATTCTTGATATGGGTGTTTAAATAGTCAACACTCATGTGTGGTTCATTTCAGGTAAATGGCCAAACTTTTATGATTCCTCTCGTAACATCCACCATGTGTTCGTGCGACCTTGTTGTGATGGTTGAATGGTCTGAGCTGCAAAAAAAAACCAAACATAAAATAAGAAAAAGCAAGTTGGCTTTCAGCTTTAATACATGTGAAGCCCAACAGAGCAGAGATAAGAGCTGTCACAAACACTTTGATATTGACATTTCTCACCATAAATACATAGAAGACACATACTTCTGCCAGCACTAAGTACACCATTGGGTGTTAAGAAACATTTTTTGTTGTTGCTTATTCTCAAATGGGACAGGCATGGGAAGAGGCGAAACACTTACACTTGTGCAAAAGCTATTTCCAAGCCTTTTTTGTCTCAGCTGTATCTGTTAAAATGTGAAAATGCCCTTGTTTATATTTTCAGCCCTCAAAAAACTCTAAATATTTGTGTTAGACCTTCTAAAGGAGAGATCTTTGCAAAAGCTTAGGAATAATTGCTTAAAGGTAGTTTGAAAGTCAAGGTCAGAATGCACTTGCTTTGGTAAAAAGAGTAAATGGCAAACCCAAATCCTCCTCAAGCAAAATGGTGCAGTTTAGAGTAATAACTACTACAGATACTGCATAATTTAAATTTTACACCTTGCTTTCTGATATAAATCTCCAATTGAGTTTGGGAATTTGGGTATAATTTGCCTTTTTTCCTTTTTTTTTTTTTTTTTAAACAACCTTTATGCAGTGTTTCATGCACATTGAAATCCTAATATTGTAACATCAGTATAAGAAACAAATATATGGCTAGTATGTATACAGAGGTATGGATAACAGAGGAAACTATCCTAAGTGTATCACATGAGAAATTTATTCCAAAGGTGAATGGACGCCTTTGGTTAAACAGGACCATGATAACTGTGGTATGTTTCGTCATAGAAATGGCTAAAATTTGCTGATGAAAGCCTAAGCAAGATGCGGGCAATATAGACAGAATAGGAAGGACAAGCTGAAAATCGATGAAAAACTGAGAGTATTTATCCAAAAAACAAAGAACAAGCTCTTGTCTGCATGGAAACCAAAGACAATTTTTTCTCCTTAGGTTTTTCAAGATAATCCTATTGATGCTTAACAACTTCAAGGGCCATGGGTGGTCCCTGGATTAGGTACTGCTTTTTACTCTGGGACCCATCCAATTCAGCTGTAAGCAGGTGTGAACACAAACATCTGTAAGCAAATTCTTCTTTATACACACATGTACACATGCCATTGTGCATGGATGCTCACATGGAGATAAAAATAAGAAATATATAATTAAATTCGTTGCATTTACCATGGGAGAATACTCATTCTGAGCAATGCTCTGACTGTAATACTTATCGTTGACCCAAATTTGCTCCATCCATGCATATCAAATACATATATATATAAAAATATGTATGTATATATGTATATGTATCTATAAATATGCAGAAAGAATTTTATATGTATATCTGTATATATGTATGTACATAAGGAGGGAAAGTATAAACAAAAGATATAGAAACCACAGTACAACCTTATCTCACAGATTTCTTAGCTAATTTTCATATCCTTGGAAGACAAATGCATTTCTCTCTGCGAATGAGTATTAAAATGCATTGATCGTTCAAGAAGATACCTGATGACAATTTGAAATGCAGATAAATTATAATTTCTTCTCTCATTAACGAACTATAAACTGTCAGCATCTATGGACACTGAATTTGTTATTAAACTTTGCCAAGATAGATGCGGCTAATAGGAAGATGTTTTTCTTACTGCTATTATCTACAGACAAACTGATTTAGGGTTTTCTTTTCAGTGCCTCTGCTTTTCTCTAAGAATTAAATTTAGACTTGAAAAAAAACCTATTTCCATGGCTTTAAATATGAATTTGATTAATGAGGGATAACTGTATGATTAATAGAAATCAGTAATTTATAAAAGTAGTATTACAATTTTGAAGCCTTAAGACAAAATTAAAACACCTAGGTATTTTTTTTTTAAATATTAATAACAAAAGCCAGATATTAAAACAAAGGAACAGGAACTCAGTGTGGGTAATACATTATAATAATACTAAAAAGAATTATTACAATTTTTAGAGAAACGAGAGCTTCAACCTTACTCTTCCACTTTGGAAAGTTGCTTACATATCTATTTTTATGAGTGATTGCCTCAAAGAATTGTGATGTTCACCCTTACTCCTACAACAGCACAGTCTTTTGTTGAAAGTATAGCAAGAACAACTGTGGTGAATTAGTAATGTGCTCAGGGCTAATACTTCTCTTTGTCTTCTTAGGGATTCAGTAGCCACTGAGTTATTTCACAAATTAGTGAAAGGGCGAACCTTTTGTCTTGGCAGTCAAAAAATATATTAAATCAAAGAGAATGGCATTTCTACTTGTCTGGTTCTTCTCCATGATAATAGACAAAAGTCCAACTTCATTCCAAATGGCATTCTAAAAAAGAGAGAGTAACCTCTTTCCCAAGGGACAAAGAAAAAATATATTTATATATGTGTGTATATAAATGCTCACTGCAGGTGGATTGGTCCAAATGACTTTTAAAGGTCTCTTCCAACCCAAATTATTCCATGATTCTACGACTCTGTATTATATTTTCCTATACATTCCTATGCATTTGGACAAGGAACTAAGAGGTTAGTGATCTTTGGCTGGTGGCTGTGTGAGCTCCGTGGCTGTTGACACAGCATCCAAACCCATCTGAAACACAGAATCATTACAGACTCATTTGCAGAGCACGAACCTCCTGCCACCAGCTGCTCATCAAAAGCATTGCATTGGAAGTCTCAGTGTGAGGTCCTGGAGCTGATCAGGCATGTGGTAAGGATCTGATTTCTTTAACATTGGCACAGGTCGTCCTTATAAAACAGATCTGGATGAATGTCAGGTGGGGTAAGGATGTCGGGGAAATGTTGGACTGTGTATTCTGTAAGACTGGAAGTAGAAATACGCTGCATTTCTTTCAGCTCAAGTCTTTCTGCTGTAGATCCTCAAACACCGAAGTGAAAGGATAAATCACAGAACTAGAGCTCTGCAAAACACATTATTTTGACGACAGGAATTTTTTCTTTATCTTTTTCTTGCTCTCTCATCCTTCATTGTCAATGGGCATTGTAAACTAATGATACTTTGTCTCATTTTCTGACTGTATAAGGGTGTGACACAGAATATTTAATTAATATTTTATTTTATGCAAAATGCAAAGTTTCATGCATTAAGATTATTGGATGAGGACAACGAAGTCCAATAAACCAGGTTGTTGTGTTTTAGCACAACCTGACTTATTCTTAAGCAGTAAAATGGGCCATTTTGGAAAGCCAGCAAAAACCAAAATAATATCTAGAAAATTTCAGGATTTCTATCTTTTTCTTTTTAATGCCATATTAAATCAAGTTGCCAGTTCCTTCTGATATCACAAGGCTCAATTCTCTTTGGAACAGGAGGGACTGGAAGAGAAAAAGAGCAAGATATGAGTGTGCCTGTGAGTATAAGCATACATGACTTCATGTGTGTGGAAGTCTGAAGGAAAGAGAGGGAGCAATGGAAGGAAAGAAAGAGGGAGAGAGATTTAATTTAAAAAATTGGATTAAAACAATGTTTCTCAATAATAAGTCCACCACTCAAAGCAAATTACATTTCTTTTGCAACACTGAAAGGCTTAGTATTAGTTCTGACACTTTAAAATATGCCTGCATGGCCATGCCATATTCAAGCTGCCAGCTTTGTACCAGCTTCAAAACCAAAGCAGAAGTGAAGGACTTAAAGAGAACAGTCTACTTTTTGAGCACAGGATCAGCAAAGCATGTAGACAAAATCCTGGAAATTAAAATGGACTTGAGCTTAAAGAAATATATTCTATCCCTTCCCTCTTACACATATTCTTTGTTGTAAAAAGTATCTGGAATTTCCTGACCCTGAGGTCCTGGAGAAATCCCCTTGGCTAGCATGGAAGAACATATCAAATATTATTTGCATGTGGGGTAGTATCAGACAATGCACGAAATTTGGGGACTGAGAATTTTGAATCCCTTTCTCTCCTTATTTATTGGGGATATAATCTAAAGTGCCACACTCTCAAAAGATTTAGAGGGAAAAAAAAAAAAAAAAAGAGGGAGCGTCATATATATAAAATCATCAAGTTAAATTCTATCTCAGTTGAGACAGGATGCAATATCTATCTACCTTTGAACTTTCCTTGAAGTAAATAAATTTGATTGTTTCTATTTCACAGATGGAAAAAAAAAAACAGACTAAGAAAGAGTAAGGCTACCTATAGCAAAGGAGCTTGGTAAAGTTCATTTGGCACCAAAAATATAGTCTTGAGCTTGATTTTGCTTCTTTTGAGGGGGAACTTAAAAATTATCCACAGTTAGATTGGTATTCATAGCACCCAAGATGCCCAGTATCTGTCAAGGAATAAATTATACCTTTTTCCCCCCTGAGACAGAAACTTTGGCTTCCAATGTTCCTCTGTAAAATCAGTAAATTCTGTTTAAAAACAGTGTTTCATGAATATGAGCAAAAGTAATATTTTACTGCTCCTCATCCAGAAATAACTGAACAGTCTCTGAAACTCAGGGATCTTCACAAGAGTCCTGGGTTTAGCATTTTCAACTAGAGGTGAACAGGTCCATGCCATCCAAAGTAATTCTCTGTGCTTGTGGTGTATAATTTTCAGATTCCTCCTGTGAAGTACCTTCCACAAGACTCTAGTACAGGTACTAAAGATGACAAAATATAGCTTTAATAACATAAAAAATCACAGGGTTTTGTGAAAGCAATGTTGTAGACAGTGTTGAAGTTATAAGGGAAATGGCCTGCATTACTCACTAAGGTAATGACCTTAATTTTCGCTTGTTAATGTATAGCTAGGGACTGATAGCTGGATGGTTTGCTCATTTCTTCTTTTTTTACTGTGATTATCTTGTGATGTGTACTGATTCATGACAACAAGAAAAAGAATAAGGTTTCTAAATTATATGGTAAATTTTAGAAATGGGTATATCCTGCACACTTTTTTTATATGCAAACCAAATAATATAACTGAAAAATCACAAGGTCATTTCATATCACTTTTATTTTTGTCTTCCTCCCAACCTCCCCCCCCCAAAAAAAAAAAAAAATAGTGGTATCAAACTTTGAAACTAAGAGACTTTACAGAACAGATCAGATTTGTCTTTAATTTCGCCTGATTTGGGGGAGCTCTCAATCCATTTCTGCATAAAAATTATTTGAAAGTGTTTATTGCTGGGTTTCATCTAATCTAACCCCAGATGCACAATAATTGTGTGTCTAAGTTGGAGCCAGTTGTTTGAAACTCTGTCTATAATCAGTCAAGAGAAAGAGGCATGACTAGCGGCAGCACATCTATTGTAGGCCCTTCTCTTACAATGGAATGAATGGTATCCATATGTTGCCCATATTCTTGTATTCTCAAGAAATTGATGATGACCATCTCAGATCCAGACTCAGAAGGTTAGATTGAGGCAGATGAATCACATCTTTAGTTACTCTTTGAAAGGAACTGAGAACTTTTAATTCTAAATGCATTTAAAAAAAAAGAAAAAATTAACCAGGTTATTTTAATCTGCATTCATCTAGAAGCTTGCATTATTTTTCCTCCACCATAAAGTCTTCTTAGGCAATGGATCTAAAGTTTTCCAGTAGGAGAAATGAGCTTGTTTCATTCCAAAATGCTCCTTTTATCACCCCCAAGTTTTTTCTCATCTCATAGTCTTACACAGAAGGAAACGTTGAATTTGGCTCCACAAATGAACATGCCCTTTCCTAACACCCTTCATTTGTTTTACAGCTACATCTCTGTGAGAACCAGTATCTTCATTAGGCTCACTTCCATTCTATTTATATCAGCTTATTTATATCGCAGCTTCACATAGATAGTGACTTTTTTGGTTATGAAGAATTTGTGCTTAGCAAGTCAATGTTCTGTAGTGGATGAAATTCCTGATCTCAGGTAGTACAAAACAAGCACAAACAGCTTAAAAATGTGCCATTGTGTGTGACAGCTGCAGTGCCATCTTCATTTTTAGTCCATTCTTGCAGCACTCAGATGCCTCTTAATAGGTAATGCTACATGATTGCAAGCAGGTACTCCAATTCTAGGAGGAGTGGTAAGGGCTGCAAATAAGAACAAAAATAGAAATTACCCTTGATGCTTTATGATCTTTTCACACACAGGAAATCAAGAAACACCAGTTGAAAATTGTCTCGACAAATGTGAAAAACAGAAGAGGAAAACTCTGCAATTATAGCACTGCATTACATCTTTTGCTAAGCGTTCACTGAATACTTCACAGATATGAGTTACTCTGTCTTTGAGTCACATCTCTCCAGTTAGTGAGCTTGACTGAAGGCAAGTGAGCTGATGCAGAGGAGGCTGGGTATTGACTTGCTGAAAAGGCGTGTATGGGAGTGCTGAGAAGGCCAAAACAGAAACCTCTAGTGCCCTACTCACACTGATGAAATGCACTGCTTTTCATGAAACCTTCTTGTATGCTTCTCTCTCTTTGTGCAGTGAGAGAAGAACACCAAAATCAGTAAGGTTTTTTTGTTTGTTTGTTTGTTTTGTTTTTGGGGGGTTGTTTTGGGGTTTTTTTGTTTTGTTGGTGGGGTTTTTTTGTTTGGGTGCTTTTTTTTTTTGTTTGTTTTTCTTTTTCTTTTTTTATTTTTGGTTGTTTTGGTTTGGTTTTGGATTTTTGGGGGTTTTTTTGTTTGGTTGGTTGCTTGGTTTTTTATTTTATTTTTAACACAACAATAGTAATGAGTCAAATTACGCCACGGGATCAGTAACAGGCAGACCGAGTAGAAAGTGTCCCTGCCATGGCAGGGGGCTTGGAGCTCAGTGATAATTAAGATCCCCTCCAACACAAATAGTACAATGATGTTTGCATGATTTAGAGTGGGTCTAGCCCCTCTGAATACACTTCCTCCCTTGCAAGACTGTCTTGCCAAGACGGATTTCAAAACACCCCAAATCAAAACTGGGAGACCTTCCCCACTCACTTCTTGCATTATCATCTCTTTCCGTGTCTGTGCTTACTTAGATCCAGTGCCGCAGAAATTCAGAACAGAAAAAAGCAATGCTTTTCACAGGAAGAGTGATTAACCACTGGAGCAACTTAGGATTTTTGTAGATTCACTAATGCTAGAAAAGTTTAAATCAAAATATTATAAGAGATATGCTCTAGTTCAAAGAGAAGGAATTCAAGGGAGTCCTATGACTTCTCTTATGAGGGAGGTCAGATGAGATGTTCACAATGGTCTCTTCTGGCTTCATAATCTATGAAACTACGAAGCTATATGAACCTCTTTCAAGAAATAAAGATGATGGTAACTGTCTATAAATACTTGATAACATGAAATTGCTGGAGGAACTATTTAAGGTGGTTAATGATGATATTATAGGGAATAATGTCTTCAAACTGAAAAGACCAAGGTAGAATATTTAAGAAAGACAGTATTTTCTAGAAGTGAGGTCAATTGCACAGTAGAGTAATTTGCAAAATTGAGTTCTATAAAAAGAGATGTGCAAGAAGAGAGTGAATAAAGCATGTGATTAGTCTATGAAACAAGTTTGTTTTAAAGACAGATAATTCAAAACTAAGTTGTTCAGAAACTTCATCACTATGTTATTTAATGATTTTAGAAAACAGGTGTGCTTGCTTTTTCTTTTTTCTTTTTTTTTCTTTTTTTTTTTTTCTTTTTTTAGAATTGATTGGGAAATGGTTTACTGGCTAATGCTTTCTCATCTGAACAGGAAACTTCAGGCAGTAATTTTTCCACCTGACATACAATAGATCTTAGGAGGGAAATAACTCTAGTCCATGAAAAAAAAGCAAGCTTTTCCCCTTCTGACTTTGTTGTTTTCTTCCTGAAAAATGAAAATATATCCCTTGGAGACAAATACTTAACAGTTGAGTGTACATCCTTCCACCTCAATGCAAACTGACTCCAAAAGACAAAGTTGTGAATATAGAAAGGGCTGACATTTTTGCTACTGTGGTCATGTTTCCTGTGGCTCCCCTCAGCTTTTTTTGCATACTGAGGTGGTTTGTCAGAACTCTGCACACATTCTGTGTCTAAAGGCGCCTCATTACTGGTCTGTGCAAAGACAAGCGAGGTGGAGAAGGATGACAAGGTTTGCATTAATTGCACAGCTATCTGTTGTTCCAGGGGCCATTCAAGCATATAATAACTTAAGTAGAGTTTCAGTGGGTTGGAAGTTCTTGCTTTTTGGAATATTTTGGTAAGCTGATTTCTTATTATATCACAGTTGGTATTTCTTTTTAGTCTTGACAGAAAGCTGTAGGTGGCCACATAGCTTTTATCCTGATAGCAATACTTTTG
Organism: Origma solitaria; assembly: GCA_013397895.1. NCBI lineage: Eukaryota > Metazoa > Chordata > Aves > Passeriformes > Acanthizidae > Origma > Origma solitaria. Next base: position 277,602 of record VZRL01003386.1, read on the forward strand.
CAAGATTCCATTAGACAGGCAAAAAGTCAGCTGGCAAAACTGGATTTTATTATTTTGAAGTTCTTGACAGAGGTAATCTCAGCATGGGTCAGATGTGAATTTACCTGCAAGTGCTCATGAAGCATGGGGATAGCTAGGGCTTGATTTGGCCTATTAATTAGGGATGCTGATAACTGGAAAGTTGATCTCACTAATCATATTCAGATTCTTCTAAGTCTGGAGTATGTCATGATCTTGAACAACAAAATTTACCATGACTTCAAGCTAACTCTCAGTAAATTTGGTGACATTAGTCTGAGATCTGCACCATCTTTATTCTTTCTGGTGGTCTATAAAGGAAATATTTCCCTAAGGTTTGAATTTGTGGGTGTCTATAATTCTATTTTAAAAATATCTATGATTTTGAATCAAGTTTGTTACTTTTGCAGCTTCATAAGTCAAATGAATTAATGGAAAAAAACAGAAAAAATTAGCAAGGAAATTCAATGTATGGTGAAGATTATGTTAAGTTTAGATTAAATTAACTTAGAAGAACACCTGGGAAGATAATGTTTCCTAAAAAATTTGGAATGGTGGAGGCTAGATTCTTATACAGGAACACTTGAAAGGCAATTCTCTTTCTCATTGCTTTGGCACTTTTCAGACCTAGTTGCAAGACTTAACAGCTTTTCTATCTATTCAAATCGTCAAATGTATCTGTGTGTCAACTTTAATTGAACTTGTGATTAGTAAGGATTTCAGCAATTGTTTTTTGTCAGTAGGACTACCCAGAGGAAGAAAAATATATGAGAATACCAACATGGGAAAATAAGGAAGGGAAGATACTCAACTTTAAATACTGTAGAAAAATCAGACCATTTAAAAATCTCCATTAAGTCATTCACTTTTTAGATTTTGAGCCCAAAATGTAAATTACAGTTTGACTGCTTTGCCTCAGTCTCTTTTAGCACCAAGCTGGTAAATATAGTGCATTTTCTGTGTGTGCTGAAGTTCCCTTACAGCAGTCATTCTCCTACTCTAGAGGACAATACCACTATGTCTCAAGTTAGAGCAACCTTTAGGTCACTTTGGTTTTTGTAGGTGAGGTACACCAGCCCATGCTGGTGTACAATCACTGCTACACTGTGTGGAAAGCTAAAATTAGAGATTAGAGCACATCCTTTTAAAGCTGTATTTGAAGGTTTTAGTTTGGTTTAATATTTGTCTTCTGCCATGCACAATCGAACATACAAAGGAAAACATCATTGCCATGTTTCAATCCCTCACAGTATGATATGGACCTCCCATCACATGGTTTCCCGTGTCAGTTAAAATGCACGAAATTATACTTTTAAGATTTAAAACCAGTTGATTATAATTTACATCTTATTAGTATAACAAAAAAAGGTATCTATTACCAAATGCAAAATTAAATTATCATTAAGATAATTAGCCAGTTTGTTGTCCTCATTGAGTTTATTGTTTCAATTGTGGCTGTGCAAATTGACAAAGACCTTAATTTGTGCAAAAATCAATAAATTCTATTGTTGTTGTTATTATTGGTGTTGTGATAATCCATTCATATATTTAAATTGTTTCATTATAAAAGACTATAGTGAGAGTTTACTTTAGGCATTGCCAGAAAAACATATTACCTGATCTGAGACTGATCAAAGATTCAACTTATTGGTAAAACAAATATTCATTTCCAAAATATGTTAGACGTTTTAATATGCTTGGGGCCTGGCAGCCCTTATCCTGTTTTTTTTCTGAAAACAGAATATATATATATTTCATTCTTGAATTATAAAAGTACTGGAAAAGTGAATTTTTGGATATAAGTCTACATGTTATGCCATCTAATGCACAATTAGTCTGGTACATACGGATTCTTCCTGTGTTCTTTCAAGAACATGAGATGTGTTTTGGCTCAAAAAAGTGTCTTGTCAAGGCCAATACTTAAAAAAAAAAAGAGGTTTTGATTTGCCAGGGGTGAGTCAAAGTGTGTAACTTTTAGGTGTCTTGATGGTATAACTCATAATTGTGTGTGTAGATTGATCAGGTTGAGATTTATCTCACTTGTCTTTAGCTAAATATTCCATACATTTACATTTGAAGTTTCTTTACAAAAAGTGAAAATAAGACGGACAAAAAGAAGTGAAAGAAAAGGACCTAGTATATGTCATATATTTTTAATGACTGCATTATGATGAGGGGAATAACCCTTAAAATGGACTATTTTCCTCCAAGGATTGCAGAGGTTTATTAGAATGATGAGCTTTGATGAAGACATATGCATAGCAGACATCTGCATCTGAGCAAAGAAAGAGTACATCCTTAGAGTCTATACATAATGCATAGAAATACTCATATCGGTTCCTGTGCCTCTCCCCTGGCAGGATTAAGACTATGGAGAAAAGCAGTGAAAAAAGTCAGAGGACCTTGAGTTTGCCTTTAGAAAAGAAAGTAAATTAAGTTTACCTATCTGATTACAGGAGAAGAAGACAAAGTTACTAATTGCTGAGACATGGTAGTTAGAGTCTTTTCCTCTTCCTAATTTCTATTAATAACCCTTAATAACTATTTGAATTTTGTCCCATGATCTGGAAAATTCCTGTGTTTTTAAAGAGTGGCTTCTTCCTCTCCCTGAAGAGCTTCTGTGTGAAAATATCTAATGACTTAATTAAATCCCTCAACCCTTTCTGGGATATCCCAGGGTTATTTTCTTTGCACACAATGGTTGCCATTATACCCTGTCCTCATTCCAAAGGGCTGAATAAGGTAAAGAGAAGAAGTCAAACAAACAAAGAAATAAATAAATAATACCATTACATACCCACCCCAAAGCTGGATCATACAAGCTACAATAATTCATAAACAGGGGAGGAAAGGGATAAAAAACAACAGCAACAAAACACAATTCCCCAAACAGCTGGCACATAAAACAGCCCAGAGGCAATCTCTCTTGTAGCACACCAGACAAACACATAGGTATTTATGTGCAAAACAATTCCGTTTACTTTCCCTAATCCTCCTGGCTCCTCCCTCCCCTGACAAAAAAACTGTGGTGCTTATCACAGGAAAGCTGGTACTTTGCCTTGTCACTCATATAGCCCTTGGGTATGTATAGCCTTAAAAGAAGCCCAGGTATGCTTCTCTGTGATATTTTATTGGGATAGGGCAATAAAGGAGCTAAGGAAACAAGCAAAGACAAGGCGACCTGTAGAAAACAAAGTGAGAGTTGGGTTCACTGGACTAGACAGAGTTCAACTGTGTCATTCCAATATAAATAAAATAATCTTAAGGGTGACATGCTAAAAAATAATTACTTATCTCCACCTATTATAAAGAAAACTTAACTTAGCTAGATCATTTCACTAGAGCGATTAGCTAAGGTGTATACAACTTTTGGTGCTATATATGAAAATTATAAAAGCCACACAATGCTGTTTTTGTTGATCTGAGGGGCTTTCTTATATTTCTTTAGTATGTCCTGAAAAGGTCCTGAACCAGCTTATTCAGTTTGCGTGACAAGGTTTTGATAGAATGGAGATCGCAGTGGGGGGGCTTCTCTGAGAAGCTGCCACGAGTTTCTGAGTGTCTGATCAAGCCAATGCCAACTGGATCCAAGAAGGACCCACCACCGGCCAAGGCTGAGCCCATCAGTGGCAGCACCTCTGGAATAACAGGCAGGAGAAAGGGAGAGAACAACATCTGGAGAGAAGAGTGCCTTGCAGATAAGTGACCTGCAGACAGCCAGGGCAGTGCAGGAGGAGGGGCAGGAGCTGCTCCAGGCTCTGGAGCTGAGATTCCCCTGGTGCAGCCCATGGTGAGGCAGCTGTGCCCCTGCAGCCCAGGGAGGGCACAGGGGAGCAGAGATCCACCTGCAGCCCCTGCAGGAGATCCATGCCAGAGCCAGGGGATGCTGGGAGGAGGTTGTGACCCCATGGGAAACCTGTGTTGGAGCAGCATCCTGGCAGGGGCTGTGCCCTATGGGAAGAGCCCACACTGGGGCAGGGGAAGAGTGAGAATAGTCCTCTCACTTCAGAGGAAGGAGTGGTAGAGACAATGTGCGATGAAATGACTGCAATCCATATTTCCTTTCCTCCTCCACTGCTGAAGGGGAGGTGGTAGAGGAAATTGAAAGGTGGGAATGGGGAAGACCAGAAAGGAATGCAAAATGGCCATACTGTATCTGGCCATATTATATCTATATAATAAAGCTGAGACAGTGCCTAGGAAGTGATTTTCAAGAGGGAGAAAACAAACTTGTCTGTAAATTATTTCTGGAAAGGTTACATAGCCCTCAAGGATATTACATCTCAGAGAAGGCTGCATCTTACCACCTTATTGACTGAAATAATTTCCTCTGAAAGCTAGTGTAATAGGAAATAATCAAATCAAGGAAAACTTCCACTGATATCATGATCTGAAAACAGGTGAACATCCTATGTTATTAATGTTATGTTAAAGGTGTTAATAAATATATATAAAAGGCTCTGGATATAAATCACAGGACTGCTGATTTTGGAAGGGATCTCTTGATATTACATAGTCCAGCTTGCCTACTCAAAGAGGATCAGCTAGAACAGGTTGCTCCAGAGGACATGGCTTTTACTGTGTAGACAAATCTTGATATGAGGAAACTTTACATAACACTTACCAACTTCCTCCCTCTTACCTCATGCTTATAGAGTGTTCCTCAGCAAATTTCTGCTTAAATTCACAAGGAGTGATGCTGCCTGGAAGAACTGACAGTGGTCATTTTAATCATACAATGTGAAAAGATAGCACAGAATTATCCCAGTCCCAGATGAGAAACTTGGAGAGGAGGAAGTAAGCATCTGAGCAAGCTTGAAAAGCTTGAAATTTGGCTCTTTATCTCTGTTTTTCTACCATGAATCTCCACCAACTACTAATTTTCCCTGCAGCAGTTGTGGTAAAGGAAATAGTAATTATTGGAACACTGTTGTAAAATTACTGAGACTGTGTTCTTCATTATATAATTAGAATTATTTGTCCAGCTTCAGAATTAATTACTCTACATGCTTAGATGAAATTATTTAATATTACTGCAGTGCATCAAGGACTAACAGGGCTTTAGCTGTGCTAGACACCATACACCAATCTGCAAGATGAAAATCCTTACGTCAGAGAGTTAATAGCCTAAATAGTGGGGAAAGGTAAAGGACTGAAGGGTTGTTAAGGGCATGGGAAGATGAAATGACATGGCCAAGGCCATATAGCAGTTCAGAAGTGCAATTGGCAGTAGAAATCACAATGCCATCAACAAGGCCATCTTTATGTTAAACAGGCTTTTGAATGGAAAGCTCTTTAAGCTCAAATTCTCACAAACTCTTACAAGCCTATCCAATGCACATTTTCATAATTAAAAGTAAAAATTACTCTGTTGAACAAGAAGACAATACATTTTCAGATTATCTGTTGTAGAAAGTAACACTGCCATGAAAACGTTGAAATTAATTAAAGGTGAAAATGAACAAACCATTAGGAGCAAAGCATTACTTGATGATATGTGTTTGCAGTAACATGACAGATATGACTGAGCTCAGAATATTTTTCCCCTCAGAGAAAATTAGAAATTAACCTTTTAAAATTATTTTTTAAAGAATTTTTCTTATGATACATGTTGGTCTTGGACTCTAACAGAACCACCTGTGATATATAACTTAATTACAAAGGTAATTGATCTTTGACCTAAATCTCAACAAAATTAAGTAGCTAGGTGAGTACTGAGGTTGCAGTTAAGATATTAAAGAACCTTTTCAACCCAATACATGTCATATAATTTTACTCAAATCTGTATTTTTACTGGTTCTGCCTTGAATGCTTTAATGTTGTGCAGATGAAACAAAGATATGCTGGAAAAAAAAGGCCCAGTTGCAATAGCTGTGAAACACCTGGTAATATGCAAGGTGCATAAAACTGAGAAGGGTACATGCTATGTTCCTACACATAACCAACATACCAGCTTCTACAAATCTGTGAGATTTCTTGGCAAAAAAATGCAAAAGTAAAAGCAAAATATTGGAAGCTATCTGCAATACCTCTGCTTGGGGCTGTAGTTCCTTTGGAATACGCTTCACCCAGGGCCACTGAAGATTATGTGGTTTTGTAATTGATGGGTGAATTTCTTCGTCTGTTAGAAAAGATGATTCTCCCTGCTTTTAAGAGTGATGAGTTAATCAATTGAAGACTTTTCGCTTTTGTAACCATGCCTATGAGGAAGAACTGGAAAAGGAATAGCAGAGGATATTTGTTGAACCAATTATTCTTGAATAATCCAATTTCTTGTTTACCATGGAGCACTCTAATTTTAAAAAGTATTTCAAAAAATGTGGTGATTTTAATATCTCTTCTAAATATGTAGTCTGATAGTGATGGCCCATTTTTGCGAAGTGCTGTGTTTTACATAATATACTGGGTAATGTGTACTGAAACATAATTATGAGACTATAATACTGCAAAATAAAATCTCTATTAAAAATGTCAGTGGAGGAAATACAATCTGGAGATTAAAATTAAGTTGATGAAGAGGTAAATTCAATAGAATTGTAGCAAATAGGATATGTGTGACTGTAAGCAAGTTACCAAATATTTTAGTGCCTGAGTTCGCAGTCTACAAGGAACCAGTTAATACTTCATTGTTTTGTTTTACCTATCTTTTCTTCTCACCTGGACAGGAAAGGAAATTCATATTGCAACCTGTACACATACTTCCAGCAAAAGCAAAACATCTACATATAAAGTAAATAGTCCTGAAGTTCAGTAGATACACAGATATCTGGACTGGAAACACGCTTCCTTGAGACAGCTAAACTTCCAGCTACATTGTCTCTGTGGGACATTTAATTATGTCTCACTGATTGGAAATAATATAAGCTTACAGGGCAAATCCAGCCTTTAAATGTTAAACCTAACTAATTTTCGGAAAGAAATGTTATGTCTATCCAGCATGAGAACTATACCACCTACTTGTCGATAGCCATACCATGAATTTTTATACCTGCGGTAGTTTTCTTGTCCTTTATAGCATGAGAAAACTGTTACCCCCAGAGAAAGTTTTCCTGGGTATCATGCTTTGACAGATGCACAAATATATTAAATGAATCCTCCTCCAGTGATATCACACTGTTGACTAAAGAGAAGTCTAATGAGGTATTTTAAAGAGCTAGTATAGAAGCAGAGGAAGCACACTCTCAAAGTGGTTGGTCTTTCACTCTAATCAAAAAGAGAAATTTGACTTCTTCACTGTAGAAATATGGCACACAATTTACATCCACTGAGGACACCCTAGTGCTTTTCCTCGTTTTCAGCGTTGTGTCTCTGAAGGCATGAATCTTCTGGTGTCAGGAAAGGATGAGCCTGCACTTTAGACCTCCCAAGGGGATGAATGTTGATGTTCTGCAGTCCAGAATGTGGCGAGAATGTGTCAAGCTTTCACTCTTGTCAATGTTTCTAAATTATATTCTGCCTTTGTTTTAGTCATGATTACCATTCCTTCAGCAGAGAGCTTTTCTGTGAAGCTTCTTTTTTTCTATTTGTTGTATATGAAATTTAAGCAGTATTGTGAGAGCATCAGGCTCATCAAGTTACTTTGTTCAGGACTATTCAGTATACATGACATAACAGTTAACAGACAAAGTGAAAAACACACAGACACACAGAGTTAACAAAAACTTAATAATGTTGACAATAATGAAGACTTGAGGTCTTCAGCCACTGGCTGAAGGTCTACTAATGAAACTACTCAGTTGTAGCTTGGAGAGGGTAAGCCTGAAAAGAGAGACTCCTGACATGAGAATTTTGAGATACCCTAAGAGGATATGGAACTGTAGAAAACTTGTCATGGGATCATTTGTGGAAGTGCCAAATGTGAGGGAAGGGAGAGCTGAGGAGGGATGGGAGGAGAAGGGGCAAAATAGAAAGAAAGGCAGATGGACAAGGCAGCTACATTCCAGAAAGCTGCCAACTGTGTGCTTGCCTGATGGAACTCTGTGCCTGATCACAGCAGTCTGTTCTACCTTCTTATTACATACTTTTCTTGACTTTTTACTCTTGTGTAGTTTTGTTTTTGTTTCCTTAAGCGTGGAGGCAGTGCAAGCTCTTGCCTGAAACTTCATTACATTTCAGAGGCCAAAAATCTAAGACTAATATTATTTTTCTCAAATGCTGCATTTTTCATCCTTTATCTCTATATTAATCTGTATGTCTTCATGTGTTCTATAAATCACAGCTCCTCCCCCTCCCTTCTGAGTTCATTGGCAAAAGCAGAAAGACTCCTAGAAATAGATATATGTGTGTGTGTATGTATATATATATGTATGTATGTATGAAAGATGATATTTCTTCTCTCACAGTAGCCTAAGAATCAGAAATTTACAGCAAAAGAACACAACTTGAAGAGGAAGACAGAAATTAACCATCTCCCCAGCACTCTCCTTTCCTGTTTCTTTCACCCCCATTTTGGGGCAACTTCTAGTTCTAGGCTTGAAAATTAATCTGATTCTCCACAGTTTAAGACATTTGCATTTTAAATAAAGTAGAAAAAATTCTATTTTGAGAGGAAAATTATAATAATTTTTTAAGATTTCCAGGCATGCTCTCTGATCCGATAGCAATTTTGACAAAGCAACTGGTTGTGAGCTGAGTGCTAAAACACTTCTATCAAGACAAAATTTCATCTAAATAGCCTCAAAATCTTCTCAGGGGCAATCAGGAGGGCTTTGATACAAAATGAGAAACTAAAGGCTGAATGAACATGGACTAAAGGTTTTCCAGTCCTCTGGTTTGGACTTGTGGTATCTAAATCCCATCTAGGTGTCAATTTAGGAGCCTAAGTCAACCTAAGACTAACCCCTGAGTCTAAGGCTTCATCTAATTCTTGCTTATATCCCTTATCCAGGTTTTTCAGTGCTAGTTATCACCTTTGATAGAAGGCTCAGGAAAGAGAGTTAGCACTGACTCGTGGGATTTGTGCAATCCTTTTGGTTTGTGTGAAGTAGCATTGTCTGGACACAGCATCTAAGCCTGAAAAGCATAAACAGTATGGAAAACACCACAGACTTACTGAATCTGCCTATCAGGGCTTAATCCCAACCAGCAACTCAGTCCCACACAGCCATTTGCTCACTTTCTGCCGATCAGGATGAGCAAGAGAATCGGAAAAGTGAGAAAACCTCAGATGAAGACTATCTAACAGGTTTAACACGTAAAAAAAAAGTTAACAAAAATACCCAAAACATGTAAAGCTAAAGCCAGGCAAAGAGCAAAGAAAAACAAGGAATTTCTTCACCACTTCCAATGGGCAGACAAGGGCTCAGGGCTGTTCCCAAGAGAGCAGGGCTCAATGGTGTAACAGTAGCTTGGGAATATAAACACCATCGTTCCAAATGTCCTTCCTTCTTCCCCCAACTCTGTATGCTGAGCGTGGTGCTATGTATTACAGAATATCCCTGTGGTCAGTTGTGGTCAGCTGTCCCAGCTGTGCCCTCTTCCAACTCCTTGTCCACTCCCTGGCTGCTTGGGGGTGGGGGGCTGAGAGTGATGCCTAAAAGGCGGGCTACCTGAAACAGAGGCCAAGACAAATAAGGAGTATAAAAGCAGACAATTTATTCAAGGCCTGCAAAGGCCCGGAAGGTACATTCAGGCAAGCCCCGTTGGGGACGACACCCAAAATGGACCCCCAGGTCACGAGCCCTTCACCTTTTATAAGTTCTGTCCCATTAGCATATTAGCTCTTAATTCTCCAATTGCACCCTTAGATGATGATGTTAACTATCCCAGGCCTGCTCCCCCCATCTCGCAGTTGTTTACATACTTTTCGGGCCCTAAGGCATGAACATGTCCTTGAATCTGTATTCAGAGAGCCTTGTTTTGGCTAAAGGTGCTGGGAACAGAAGATTTTAGCACTTAGTAAGGAGCACAGAACTACAGCAAGTTACAGATATATGAAAAGAAAAAAAAACCTAGAAATATTCAAAGGCATCAAGAGGAAGAGAAGGCCTTGACTCTGTCCAAGCCCTGCTCAGAATTATGATAACATCTCTGTATTATCATCAATGTTTCCATCACAAATTCAAAGAACAGTCCCACACCAGATATTATGAAGAAAATTGACTCTACCCCAGCCAAAACCAGCACATTGCCAAGTATCTGGAAAGAAAAATGGACATAAGAGCAGTCATCTCTCAAGAAAGTTTGCTGTCTTTTCTTCAGGCTAACTGGCTGATGAATAAAAAGCAGAATATTAGCCCTCATAGCTGTGCAATACGTTCACAAAGCACTGGCTTCTGTCCATGCAGCCTTTTCACTTTAATGGTAAAATCAGTGGTTTTTTTCAAGATTTTATAACAGATCTATTTTAGCACATGTTTGCAACCAAGCCCTGCCATTTCCTTTGCAATGTATCTCAGGTTTCCACCTTTTTATCCTGTACTGAAGAGTAGCTTAAGGACAAGTAGGGGTCAGTCCAGATTTTGCAAATCAATATTTCACTTAGCAATACAGTCATGGATCAGAAATGTAGTTGTATCCCAGCAAAGGAAATCAGGGCTTTATCCTTCCCCCACTGGGATTATATTTAACAAAAAACCATGAGTCAAACTTCTGAGCCAGGATTTGAAGATCCAAGCTACCTTGCATCAGGTAAGCCAATTCCCTTTGATTATGCAGTGAACTTGTGCTTAGAGCATCTTCTGACGTGAGATTGTCATAACCTGCTTCCCAGCCAGTACACCTGCCTTGAGCAAAGCACCTGAGCTGAAGGTTTAATTGGGTCTTTACAAGTCTGAAAAAGAAGAGAGTGCTAAGGAAATTGATGGAATTATGTGCATTGTTGAAAAGTTTATGTCTCTCCAATTTCACCTATTCATAGCTCTGGAACACTTAGAACTTCACTGAAATTTCTGTAGCAAAATTTTAAATAAAAAACATTATTGTTACCAGGGTTGCTTTTCTAATACAGGCAAATCACATTCCTGTTCTCAATACTATGAGGCTTTAAATAACTTTTTTTCTAATTTTGAAAGCACTTTGCAGCTGCTCCCTCTTTACTGTGGATTGTACCACTATCCTGAAACAAATTAAATTTCAAATTAACTCAAGGGTTTTTTTGCTGGTTTGTTCTACTCTTCCTTGTTCTCCAAGTCTGGGTTTTAGTTAAGCCTTAGGTTTTGGTATCTGTTGATGAAAAAATAGGGATAGACAGTAATATGGACATATTTGGAGTTAATAGCCCTGTTTTCCTGTGTCATGCTCTGTTAAAGAGCCATTACACCTTGACTGTAAAACCAAAGAGAAATACAACATTGACTTCCTACCCCTCCTCTTTCAAAGCTACAAAACAAGGAATTAGAAAAAAAAGGCAAAAGAAACTTCATATTTTTCATCTGCACTGAGGTGTTCATTAACTCAGTTTAAGGAGCAGAAAAAGTAATGCTCAAGTTGAAGAAGTCACAAGCCAATTCATGCTAAAAGACTTGTTAGCAAGTTTCCATCTCAGAGAATTCCAAGGGTATGAAAGGTGATTTGTGTTTGTAAGGAACTCTTATTATTTTCAAGACCTCAGCTATTGAGTTACCTGTTTTCTACAATATGTCCCAGTGTATCAGGATCGTGTGCTACTATGAACTCCCAATTTGTACACCAATTGAAAATACTCAGCTGCATCACACAAAATATTGCCAAGCTCAGATACAAAAACAAGGAAAGGTTTCACTATTAAATTGGAAAAATATATAGCCAGAACGTACGTTCTTCCACAAAAGTTAATCCCTCAGAAAGTTTTAATTCTTTTCTTTTCTTTTTTCTTTTCTTCTTTTCTCGTTTCTTTCTTTCTTCTTTCTTTCTTTTTTCTTTTTCTTTCTTTCTTTCTGTCTCTTTCTTTCTTTCTTCTATTTCTTTCTTTCTTTCTTTCTTTCTGTCTCTTTCTCTCTTTCTTTCTTCTCTTTTCCTCTCTTTCTTTCTCTCTTTCCATATTTCCATCTTTCCGTATTTCTGTCTTTCCACGTCTTGATATGCCATCTCTTTCTGTTGTGTCTCTGACTCTGTGTAGGGTTAGTTCTGACTAAGGAAGAACCCAAGAGTCATTTAAGAAATGAAGAAATCTGCCCCATAGTCAGATGATATGTTGTTCTTTTGCAGAACTCACAACGTAAAGCTGTCTCTGCAAGTGTTCAAAACACTCAGCTTTTTTGAGTCATCATAATGCTTCTACCATTTTAATCTCTGTTTAATTCTGAGGAGAGACCAAATGATTAAATAAACCCTCATTTTTCTGAAAAAATGTCTTTGTTCCTAGTAGGTCAGTAGAATTCTCTTTGTATCTACCAACTGTGAATATTATATAAAGAATAAGACATATTTCCCTAATTTTCTGTATGGGTTATTTGGAAGTGAGTTATCAAAGTATTTATTCTCACGTGTCTCTAAATATCTGCAGAAAGCACTGCTGTATGTAATAAAACAGAAATATCCAAGTGAAGCTTAGAAAGAGTTTAGTAATATATAGAAAATTTTGATTAACATAAAGCACTTTTCTTGTGAAGGTTTAAAAAGTCTGCGAAAAAAAGGACTTCAGAATATTTTTGTTCAAGGGCCAAACACTTCACAACATTCTCACAAGCTATATAAGGAAAATAAAAATAATACAGAAAAGCATAAGTAATCCACAGGGTTCAATCCCAAGACCCATAGAAGTCAGTGAAAATATTTCTATGCAGCTCATAATTTTAACTGAGTTATTAAAATAATTAAGTTTAACATTAATTTTAGTTAGCATTATATATGTGGAGCTAGACCCTTTTAAGACACTTGCTTTAGGTCTGTCTCTGGTGAATGGAGACAGCTAAATGCTAAATTAGATGTCTAAGATATATGGAGTGAGACATCTTTTGGGAGAGCTCATCTTTCTGTTTTGACTTTAAATGGGGCACAAATAATAAGTTTTAACTAGACAGCTGGCATGCGGACGGCTAAAGCTGAGGCAAGGACAACGGTGACTGATAAATAAAAGATACAGGCAGCATAAGCAAGGGTTTACTTTAATTCTACTGCAGACCATCTAAAAATGCATAAACTGGGGACTCCCATTCCAGCTGTCCTTACACTCATTTAGCAGTATCTTCATAATTGGATACTAAGATTAATTTAAACCATTGCAGGGAATGGGATCTACCTTACCAGTGTTGGATCTGGTTTTGTCTGCAGCACATATGTGAATTCTCAAAATTACTAAAAAACCACAAAAAAACCCACAAAAAACCGGAAAAATGTGAAATCAGAGACCAGTATGAGAGAAGTAGCACAACAGTCATGCCAAACCCTGAAGCAGCAATATCTTTCTCATTTGCTACCCAAGACAAGTCTTTTAGAAACACAGGAGATGGCATAAAAATTAAAGCATTTCTGAATGAACAAACATGCCTTAAGTCACTTCAGAGCACAGCCAGAATAGCTTTGAAATACCCATCTCCTACTCCTCAGTTTCTCTTTTGTCTCATATCCTTCTGCTTCTATGCACACATTTCATAATTATGGATAAATATAGAGAGTTTAAAGAAAACCTTAACTGAAGGTTAATCCCCAACAGTTAAATTTGAGAGTTCTCTTTGATACAAAAAGCAAAAGACCCTTAGAGGTAAAACACATAACATTTTGATTAGCTTTCAGAGTCTGTTTGATGACAAAAAGGTAAACGCATTTCTCTTTAAACTACTTTTTATTTGTTGGCTGGTTTTTTGAATGCCTTCAGCTTACAAATAGCCCGTGAAGGATAAGTGGAACAGTGATACCCAGCACTCTCTTGATGTATATGAGGGGTGTACATTTTCTGATAGCTTCAGTGAGTGCTGACCACACCACAATCAAACAAGGAGTGATTCCAATCAAATTTCACAGAAGGGAAATTCATTCAAAGGGTATGCACCCCTGAACAAACCACAGGGTTAGGGCCGCCTAAATCTTACCAAACTGAATTATAGTACATTTTTATAATAACCAAAGGAAAAAAAAGGTGATTCCAGTCACCACAATACTATTTTCTGGTGATTTCTGAAGCATTGTTGTTGATAAGTTTTTTTGATCCATAATATTTATAATCATGAATGGTGTCCTCAGTGGCACCAACAACACTGTGCTTGTTAACAGATTAGACATATTTTATATTTGTAATAGAGATATCTTGGAAAAAACTTAATATTGAGTTACACAGATGTGTGGACAGAAAATGCTGGGAACACATAAATGTGTGCATTAGAAAAAAATATGGAACTTGAAAAGTTAAATGAGGGAAAAAGGGGACAGGAAAATATTTAATATCTTTAGCTAAAATTATACCCAAAGACAATAAACGTGAATGAGAAAATGCTTAAAACAACTTTTAAAAAATTTTAAGTTATATTTGTGTGTACCCTAGTTATTAAGCTATTCCTTGTATTCAGTGCTTGGATTTTTGAAGAAATCGAATGTTCATTAATACCTCTGATTCACAATGTTAATGATACACAATGCTGAATATGTCAAAGAAGGAGAATAATTTTTTTTACTCATGACAGAGAGGACCATAAAATATCCCGTAGCAAAGGCAATGTTTTGACCGATGTAAAATATTCCATTGCTGGTCAGAAAGCCCAGGGCAGGGCCAAGGGCAGAGACTGATATGCCAGTGGTCATACTATGAATATTTACATCAGCAGATAGCCAGGGGTTTCAGAGGCACATTCTGCTTTCCATCTGAAGATTACTTCAGTAACTTTACTAATATTATTTACATTTTTCAAATATTTTTCCACTTCTCTGACTCATTCGTCTGGAAAGGATAGACAAAACACTCTAAAGGTACAGACTGGACAGAAGATTTGGATCCCCTTCATGCACCAGGCTTGTGCTAGCAATGACTTTCGTCCATGGGAATATGACTTTGGTTTGCAGAGAAGGACACACAAACATGATTGGGTGAGCTAAAAGATTTAACCACTGGGGAGTTTCACTTATTGCTAGAAGCAGCCAATTCGCTTTCACTTACATTCCTGTTATTACATGATCATGGGAACAGTAAAGAATGACTACAAGAAAAATGGAGAGACTGTTTACAAGGATATGTAGTGAAAGGGCAAGGAGGAATGGCTTCAAACTGAGAGCAGCTTTAGATTAGATATTAGGAAGAAATTCTTCCCTGTGAGAGTGGTGAGGCCCCGGCACAGGTTGCCCAGAGAAGTTGGACTGCCCCATCCCTGGAAGTGTTCAAGGCCAAATTGGATTTGGGTTTGCAGAAACCTGGTTGGAATGTAGTGGATGGTGTCCCTGCCCATGGCAGGGGGTTGGAGCAAGGTGATCTTTAAGGTCCTTGTCAAACCAAATCATTCCATGATTCTGTGATTTACTGAAAGTACTCTGAGGATTTCCCCAAAGACTATGACATTAATCACTGGTTCTCATTATTCAGACATATCCCTGAGGTGATGCAGAATGTCTTGTGCATGTCTGAAAATTAGCCATAGCTCTTTTCAGGCTGTATGTGACACTTTGCTCATTTTTCTGTCTGTGGAAAGAGAGTAAAGTGTTCAGGACTCATGCTCAAAATTCCTGGTTCTTTAGGAAAGTCATAGGTCAAATCCCAAGAAGAGTAAGTTCTATAACTACAATGGAATCCCAGAATTTAGGAAATAATATCTAGCAATTTTCTCAAGCAAAAATATTTACAATTATTTAAAGATGACCAACACCTTCACCATCTTGGCATACATGACATATTAAACCTCAGTGTCCAAATCTCTAACACAAAACTAATGTTATTTCAGTTGCAGCTTTAAACGGTCAGTTTACAAATATAATTTCCTTTTTAAATTAGTGGTCCACTAAGATTATCTACTTCTACCATCAGTGTTTAAAAACATCTGCTTTATTGCAAGAAGAAGAAATTCTATAGAACCCTGGTTTTGATTTTTTCTTTTTTTAGTGAGAAAATGAGAGCAAGAAACACACTTGCATACTGGCAAGTTACTCAATACATGTCGAGAACAAAAAAACCACAAAAAACCCAAAAAAACCCCAAAAACCCCACCCCCATCAATAACAAAAACAACAAAAAATTCAACCTCAAACAAACACAGAGACAAAAAAACACCAAACAGACAAACAAACAAAATCAATAGCAAAGAGCAAATAAAAACAACAGCAAAGAGCAAACAACGCCCCCAAATAATTAAAACCAAAACCCAACCAACCCCCCCCAAAAACAAAACAAAACAAAACAAAACAAAAACAACCAAAAAAAACAAACACCAAAGCCAAAAAAACCCAAAACCAATAAGATTTGTTGGAGTAACTCCAGAAAGTTCTTGTAAATATGTTTTAGTCTCAAAAAAGGCCCTTGGCAGCGCTTTCAGTCCTGTCATTTCAATATTAGACTGTTTGCAGTACTGCTTCCAGTAGAAACATCTTGTTTTGCTGTATTGGGGGAATATCTACTGATTCTGACTCCCAAGGACCCTATTTTTGGCAGTCAAGTTTTTTTTGTGGACATGTACAAATGTAAAAAATGTGTAACAAATGTAAAAAATGTGTAACTGTTTGGAGGTCCAGAGGGTGGTTTATGTTTTGCCAGGCTGATACTTATCAGTAAGAAATTAACTTAGTGCCTTAAAGTGACTGTACTGAGGAATAATTGCATTTTTGAGGCAATATGTGACTCAAGAACATTTTCAGTATAAACTCAAGGCCTGTTTCAGCTCTGTGTCTGAGTGAATGCAACACAAAAATCCAAGCAAACTCCATAATCACAAGAGGAAAAAACCCCAAAACCAACAAAAAAACAAAATAAAACCATTTCATTTTGTCAGGGTCTTAATATTTAACAAACAGGTTTTTTTTCCTACATTATTGCAGACCAAGCACCTATCAGATAAACAAATTATGTCTTTCATATTAACAGCCTGTTGAGGAGTCAAGAGTCCAGATTGCTTAGCCTGGAGATTTATGAGCTTCTGATTGTCCTTCCAGGTAAAAAATCGGATTTTCACATCGGGTGAGGACCCTTCAAGCACCTTGAATAATGAGATGGGCTGTGCTTGTTACTGCAGCACTTCTCAATGTTAAGATGTCAGCAGGACAAAAATTAATTCAGAAGCAACCTCCCCCCTTTCTGCCCCTGCAGGAGGCTCCAGGGTACAAACAGGTGCCCACAAATTGAGGGCTCAGTACATCTTCACCCAAAACATTTCTGTGTCTCTCTAAATGATGACCACATGACAAGAAGCCTGCTATGGACATTTTGAAGGCAGACTGAATAACAGACAGAAGGCTAAATTCCCAATCAATTTTGAAATGCAGCAAGAGGGATTGCAGGCACTGTCAGTGTCCAAGTTCTTCAGTAAAATGTTCCCTACTATAATAATATTTAGTAAAATTCTAGGTATCTGAGGATATAAACCCATGCTACAGGGAAAGTCAAACCCTTACCGCACAAATCCACAGCAAATTGGCCCACCTGGCAAATTACTCCTGACATGAATCTTAAAATTAATTTATTTTAGGTGCAACTTACAGTTATATAAAGCAGACATCTGAGACATTTTAAAAACACTGAAAACTTGAAGGAAGAAATCATGGGGGTTCCTTGCCGTGGATACCTCTGCGGACGGTTTGAATCAGATCTCTCTGCCCTTCAGTCTCGGAGCATGCCAGTTTATTGAGGAAGAGGAGTGGGGGGAAGGGACCCTGCCACGAGGCTGCCAGGCGTAGCTCCATGGCAGAGCAGGGGGAGTTACAGAGGGAAGTAAGAGAAGATAAAAAAGGGATACAATGTGTTGCTTCTAATAACATAAAATAGGTTCCCTGATGAACATTCTAATTTCCACCAACCAATCCAGTACAAGATGCAAACTCTACATTATTTGCATATAGCCTATGAGAGTCTTTGTATTACCATAGATGTTACATATTAAACCCCTAAAAAAACTGGTTTTTCAGCTTCCCATTGAAATGATAAGATTTGGGAGTTTCGGGGTCCACCCAGGAGCAGCCTATTGTTTCCTGCTAGGGGACCATTAAAACTAACAAAGGCTGATAAGCCTTGCCCTCTGGCTATTTCAGTGACTGGGGTTGGGTAGGGCGGGACAAGTCAAAACTTGTCCTTAGTTCAATTTCTCCCGTGGCTTTAATATCATGTTTTGCGAGGTCTTCCTACCCAACAAAAACTATGATGCACTCTTCCTGGAGCCTGTTTCCAATATATCACAGGAAAACAAGAAACAAAAGAAAACATATTATTAATGAGTGGGCTATGAAAAAGAAAATCTTTTTAGGCCCTGCTAGGCAAACATTGAGGGTCCTGAGGCTTGACACTCACAAAATATAAATAATGTGAAAAAAGGTAAAGATCCAGACTTCTCTTAGACACAAAAAATGCCCAGGAACTTACAAGACAGAAATAATTTTGGGAATTATGGGGCTATTTCTTATTGGTTTCCATGAAAATAAAAGAAGGCCCTTTGTCCTATGCTGCTACTACTAGTACTATTATTACTATTATTATGAGGTAAGTAGAAGTCTAAACAATTTTGATCTCCTTTTAGTCATCTTCAATTCTAAACTTTTTAAATTTTCTTTATTATTTTCACCTTAAATAATCTTTCTGTCTTGACACCTACTTGGAGATTTTACTTTATGCATCTACTCCATTCCATCCCTCTGAATACACTTCTAGACCCTTCTACACCTGATCCATCTTAAGTCTCTTGATGGAACTCAGAGGCACAAAGAATTGCTTCAAGTATTCCCAATAAGATCTTATCGGTGCCTTGCACTGTAATATTAAAAATTCAGCCTTTGTATGAAAGCAGAAAAACAAACAAACAAACAAACAACAGGAACAAACAGAAAACCAAAAACAAAACAAAAAAAATTAAAAAAAAACCCAAAAAAACAAAAAAACCTAACATAGAACAAAAAACCCAAACAAACAAACCAACAAAACAAAAAGCCAAACCAACCAAACAAACGAAAAAACACAAAACAAAAAACAGTAGAACTATGGCTTTTCATGGCTGTGCCCTGCAGGTGGTACCTCATGGTTGTGTCAAAATCAACACATATGTAAAGATCTTGCCCATTCTTGCTACCTGCACAAACAACAAAATGTCTTTCGTTTCCACTTCCTGTCACTAAAGTCTACTGCTTTATAAAGATGTTTCAATTCTCAATATCCACTGAAAAGTTTCAGATTACTGTGTGATGACCTTAAAAAAAAAAAGGTCCCTATCTTTAGCCAAAGTAGTATAACATAGGAGGCAAAATAACACGAAAAATGCTATCAATCAAATGTACCCTAGCTTTTCAAAATGTATTCTTCCTGGGCTCAATGGCATACCACAAGTGCAAAATATATAGGCAACCAGAGCACTTCTCCTGCGCTGAGAGCTGAGATGTGTTATTTAGTCCCCTCTCTGTCATTTAATGGTAATGTGGCAGTCCTAGAGACACTGTCTGCACCTTCTTAACGCAAGTTTTTCAGTGCAAAAGTTTATCTGATTTGTTTTTAAGAAACAGAAATATTGCATATTTCATGCTAGATGAAGGCATTCATGGTGCTGCTGCGTAGAAAGCTGCACTAAACCAGAAATAACAACTGGGAACCGTGTCACAACTGAATGCAGAAATTAAGCTGAAATGAAAGGACTTATTTTCCATTTGCAGAAAACAAATGAATTGTTTTTGGACCAAGATAACAAATGGAAAGTCATTATTTCAAATATTTCTAATGAGTAGAATTGAATGGAGATTTTGCCTGAAAAGTGTGACCTGAAAGAAAAGAGAAAGCAAAAAAATCTCATTTTAAAGTTTGATTCATAACATCATCTCTGGAGGTGGGTAAGGTGCTGGCCTTTTGACTCCAGTCATTACACAAAGGGGAGAGAGAAAAGCCAACTACTGACTGAGAGCAGGAAATATGATGGCCCTCCTACAGAGTAAGAAAGACTAAGAGGATTGTGAGATCAGACAGCCCCTAGGAAGCTGCTTTTAGAACTGTCTACACAAAATTAAAAAGGTTTAAAAAAAAATACAGGGGGGAAAAAAAAAAAACCAAACCAACACTATTGCTGCCCTGACACACCTTAAAAAGGATGTATATGCTCCATGCAGTCAGCAGTCTTGGGAGCAAATGCTTCTCCTTTAGTAATGGGTCACAGCTGGTTTCAGCAAGGGGCTGAAAGCTTCAAGTTTGGCATGACTGAGCATTCACACAGCTTAAGCAGAGGCGTTTGACACTAGTGATGGCAAACTTGGATGGATTAAACGCCTACTTTGAATATAGCAACAGCACGGAAAACATCTACAAGAGGGAACAAATAAAATTTGTTTGATGGGTAAAGCATGACTTTATGAAAACCTTAATCTAAGCATTGAGGGGAATGCAATTTGGAGGGGAGATATAATGTGCAGAAATTAAAACCTTATGTGACCATCTTGGCCTGAATCTGTTTTTCTTAGCACAGAATTTCTTATTGTCAATCCACATTAAATATATGAGAAAGATTTGGTGAAGAGTTAGGATAGCAAAGTATTTTCCAAAGAGCAGTTCTAAACTTCAGTAGCAAGAGTTCAATCGGTATTAATAAGCTTTCAATTGGGACACAGATTCTCATCTTTAAAAGTCTTGTACTCTAGGGAAATTCACAACATGTAGGAGAGGATTATTTTCACTAAATTTCTTCAAAGACCCTATCTGGGTATTGCTGAAAGGAAGTGGTGTAAAGAAGTAGACAACTTGAATTGCAGCAGAAATTACATTGTGATATAAAATTTACAGTCATTATTCATTTTTTTTTTGTTATAGTTTTAAACGCTGTGCAATCACCAACCAGAAAGAAAATTCTTCATGTAACTTTCAGTGTAAAGGTAGGATGATGCACAATACCTGAATTCAGGAAATGATAGAAACGTGACTTCACAAAGACATGGTGTGAAAGTATTATCTTTTTTTTTCTTCTAATGTTGCCACAAATTGCTTGATTTTGACTCCATATGAAGAGCAGGAAGCTGTTTAAATTCACCCATAGCTTTCAGAGCAAAAGTTACTCCCCTACCACAGTGATGTTCACAGCTTTCAAGATGGTACAGAATTGGTTTGAAATCTTTATATTGGATATATAAATTGGCATGCCCACTTCACAAAGATGCCTTTCATTGATATATGTTTTGCCATTACTATATAATTAATTATTTCTATGTCAGCAGCACACGCAACCTCTAACAGAGACACCAGGTGAACAAGGCCCCTTGAATTGTGCCTAAAGTTCTCAGATCTGAACAATTTATCATCAAAAAATAAATCATCATGGAGGTTTCATAAATTTTACATTGCAGAGAAGTAAAATGATCATTCCCCATAATTTCTTGAGTCCTTTACGAAACATGTGGAAACCTAGATTTATCATTCTCATCTTCTTTCTAGCTATAGCATGGACTGGAAGTGATAAATGTTAAATATTAACATTTTCTTTGTTTGTCACCTCAATTGTTTAACATGACATATTGTTGCTTACCTTAATTTCAAATCTGATCCCAAATTAGAAAATATCATGGGAAAACAGAGCAAAACAAAAAAAAAAATAATGAAGTACTAGGACACTTTCCAAAAGAAACCTTTGCTTGAAGTTACCTTTGCCTGAAATAAGAGAGAAAAACCCCTTCCTTTCTTCCTTCCTTCCTTCCTTTCTTCCTTCCTTTCTTCCTTCTGCACCCTTCCTTCCTTCCGCACCCTTCCTTCCTTCCGCACCATTCCTTCCTTCCTTCCGCACCCTTCCTTCCTTCCGCACCATTCCTTCCTTCCTTCCGCACCCTTCCTTCCTTCCTTCCGCACCCTTCCTTCCTTCCTTCCTTCCGCACC
>VZRL01003386.1:300189-362877 GCA_013397895.1 Origma solitaria
TGAGAACACCAGCATTGTTCTATTTGTCTAAGAGAAGCCAAGGTGTGGATAGCATGGCATGAAGTCAAATTTTTATATTCACTTAAATAAAAAAGTAAATAAATAAATCTGTGAAAAAATACGTATAAAATAGCCTTTCTTTAGATGCTGGATATAGGGAAAATGAGACATCATTATGTAGCCTGGGGTTTCCTTCAGTTAGTTTAGAGATGTTCATTACACACCTACAGAGCAGACTACAGAACAAGCCAAGAGTATTTCTACAAAACATTTTTAATATTAGAAAAGAAAAAATTATAATCAGTCAATGTGAAATAGATTCTTGTGAAAATAAGAAAGAGTGGAGAATGATTTCTTAGTATCATGGGGAACTCAGGAGTAAATTTTCAAAATTCTTTGTTATGTCCACTTATTAATACACTTCAATTTAGTTTATAATGTGTCATCAAAGAGCATATAAAGTATTCAGAAAGAAAAACAAAGAAGCACAAGCATGGAATGTGGGAATTAAATTGTCTCTTTTCCTAACACATGATCCAGGATCCTCTCTCTGTGAGTAATATGGGTTAATATGATATTAACAGTCACTATCCAGCAAACTGTGAATTTATAGATGACGGTTGGCCTGTTAACTATTCGTTCCCTCATTGAATGTGCATTTTTAAGCTATTATTTAAGAATTTTTGTAGAAGCCACTGCTCACTTGCATCATAAACCCCAGAAACTTTAAGTCAGTCATCTTCTATCAGTATTATTTGTTTGCATTTCTAAAATCCACAGCCAAAATTTTCATTTTGTTGATTTTCCTTCTGGCTTAGGAGTAACAAGAAAAAATAAAATCCATTGCACAGGGAATATAATTACTCTTCTGCCCAAAGGATATCCCTTAGGATAGTTCAACTTGGTTTATTTCTTTTTTTTTTTTTTTCCAATTTCACTATTTACATAAGCATTTACAAATATTGTCTATGATTTATACACCTTCTCCTCATTATGTTAAATATATGAGCATCCCTTCAATAATACCACCAGAATCAGCCTTGTTTGATTTTTCAGCTGTCTGGGAAAGAAGTGTGATTTTTTGCTAATGTTTTAATGTACCTAATGTCAAACTCCTAGCTTGCAAACATTTCACACCTGACACATTAATGCATTGCAGGTCAATTGCTCTTGTGATTCCATTAAAAGGAAGAAGATGCCCTTTCGTACATGAATGTAAATCATAATATACTTAATTCACTCTCACATTCAAAGTCCAAAGTCCAAACCATTTTTATGTCCGCAGCAGCATCTAACAAAAATTTATCTGGCATTCTTGAAGCTTGAATCTGCATGGCCATTAGCAAGAGCAGCCTTTGGTCATACTATCAGCACTATCCAATACCTAAGTGACTGTGACACCAACATAATGTGTCAAAAATATCTGTGCCTTGTCGTGATCACTGGTTAGAAGTTGTTCCTTTTGCATTTTAAGTGACCTCTGTTCTCACCTGACTGAAAAAGTTCGCTTGACAATAACTCAATTCCCATTTTTGACTTGCTACATGATGTATATATTAAGTAGAGAGAAAATAAAAATTGAATTTAGGTTATTCCATTCTGAATTAAATGATTTGGAATTACTTTATTTTTAAGGGCTTATTTGCTAATTTACTTCATGAAAAGCTTAAAAAAATTTGGGGTTAAAGAGAGGAGTATCAGATTATCCTTATACTTTTGTGTTCTTTTCTCTCTTGAAAATCTTTAAAGGTGGGAAGTGTGTTTCATTTTCAGATCTCATTGAATGCATTTTTTATTTAAGAAAAGTCTTTTCCTCATGTTTTCATCATTCCTTTTATGCAAAAATTTGAGCTTATGTCCTGAATGGAACAAATATAATCATTTCCTGGATTTAATTTTATATTTTGGAACAGAAACTCATTCTTTGAGCAGTGGAGGAGGTTTATTATCCCTGAATTCTTACAGAAACAGTAACTGACTGAATAGCTTCAGGCAACTACGTAGGGTGGACAGAAGCAGCCTTTAAATTGTCTTGGTAGGAGACAGAGTTACTTCAGGAGGTCAACACCTAAAGTTTTGATCTCAGCTAGCAAGATGAATCCTGTACCTAGTCTTCTTTCCTGCAAGCAGGGAAGGTGAGGTTAGAAATTTGCAAAACCTGCACACCAGTATATTTGTACACATTTAGTTATTTTCCATGGAACCTTTATTAGGCAAACACAATTATTTGCATCTGTAAGTGTCCTGAATGCATTAACACTATAGTTCAAACACTGACTGAACAATGCTCTCACATCAACTACCTTAAGGTAAGAAATTAAGTAATAAACATAATGATAATCAACAATAGTGGGTAGTTTCTTCCCTGCTCTAGAAAATAGATATGCTGTGGGTTTTTTGTTTTAACTGAGACATAGTTGTTAATACAATATTGGCTCTTGAAAATACCACCTGGGTTATCTCCCCAGTCTTGGCTATATGTGGAATTGCAAGGAATTATATAGAAGAAGTGAGTGGATTTAAACTATAAGACTTAGAAAATATATCCATGTTTTTCAAATGGAAATATCTGAAAAATAACAACTCACTGCTAGCCTAGCAGAAAACAGAATGTCTTGTGTGAGTGACCTTTTAAAGCTACAAATCAAAAAGCAGTTGTAAGATGACTAACAATGGATTATTCTATCAGACCATTAGAAAACAACAAACTGCAAAATCTATCTAGCAAAATTAAGAACTCAAAGATCATTGAAATATGATTGGGTCATGCAAAAACTTTGACCCTTTAACTCCCACGTTTTGCAGGCTGTCTGGAGAACATAACGCACTCCCTTTTTAGGGTAGTGTTGTGTGATAACTGTTAAAAATACTAACATTTCATATTTCTTTCATCAAAAAAAATGAACATTTTTAGATGTTCTTATTTGTGCATTATGAATGATCAAGGACTGAACCAGTCTTCATAGACTTTGTTAATATTTGTACCCTAAAAAAAGGAAATTAAAAAAAGAAAAAAGAGAACAAGACAAACAAACAAAAAAAAAGCAAAAATGAACCCAACAAACCTTCTTAGTATCTTTAGCAAACCTCATTATTTTTTAAAACCAGACAGATGCTCTGAAAAGGCAGCAAATAATACATAAACTGTTTCTGTCTTCTGTAACTGCAGTTAAATAGGATGAAAGTTCTTTGTCTTGTTCTCTCTCTCTAACCCCATGCAGCAGGTCACTACAGTAATGATCTCTCACAGCTGGTTCCCTCATTAAGCTCCTTAGTGATTACATCTTACCAGTTCTCTCATGTAAAACCCAGAAGTTAGACACATGATAAAACAACCCCTAGATTCATATTCACATATACATAGAGTTCAAGTATGACACATGTAACATTTCTGAAAGAGTATCAGAAATAAACCTGACTGACAATTTCACCACAAACAAATTCAGGAATCAGGCAGAAATCCACCTTCCCTATTCATGGTGGAATAGTGAAAGAGATAAGCTGCTTCACTGAGGTTAGTAAATTAGACAGAAGATATTGTTACTTTTGATCTTATCCATAACAACAGTTAGGATGTGCAGACAATTGGGTTGAATACCACAAAGATCTCCATGCTGAATCATAGCTCTACTTAGTGATGGAAGTATTTTTTCCCTTTTTAGTGAACCTATCAAAACATTATTGTTTATTTCCACATGAAAAAGATGTCAATCTCCTTGTTTATAGTTTGTTGTATTAACAGTTGGGCTTTTCTGGGCTTCTGAAGTCGGATAGTATGTTTCATACAGAAGAAGCAGTTCAAGAACTGACAGCATTGACAAAACTAATTTCTTTACTGCTCTCTAGTCATGACCAATTCTGAAGTTTGAGTGCTTGTTCAGTATGCTTTCTTCTATCTCCTTGAATGAAGCACTTTCCTCTTTTTTTCCTGTTTTGTTAAAATAAGTTTTGCTTGCCTGAACTGTTTTGTTCCATGGGAATTAGTCTTCTTTCCTAATTAAGGAAAGAAGAATAAATATGTTACCTTACTGTTGTGAAGAAAGTCTTCTTATATCACATTTCTGTAGAATCAATCCGCTAAATCCAACCTGTATTAATGAAACCTGCTTTGAATGCTTTAGATGTCTGAATCTGTTTCTTTGAACTCCAGCTCTTGGAGAAATTATATTCAAATAGCCAATTTTTTTTTTTTTTTTCCCAAGTGAATTCCTTTCTTCTCCAATGTCTCATTAGTCATGGCTGGGCCTATATTCCTTCAAATATCTCACTAATTTTATTGATTTATTTTGATAATGATTAATCCTAGGTGCAGCTATATGAATAGAGTGTAACATCAATGAATTTGTCATTCAGTAGAGTGATTAAAGCAGTCAACTCTTACATATTTATTCTGTAACACAACATGCACACAGCTTTTCCAGCATGTGCTCTATATTCCTGCATCTCCTAGTCTTGGTCTCAGGCCAATGGCGTTTCTCTGTCTGAAACGTTTGAGTTGCATCAGTTCAGCCACTTTCGAGCTATGTAGGTAAGAAAAAGTACAGGGATGTTTCCATATGTTCCATTTGGGATTTATGTGCTTGGCTAACTCCAAATGGCTGAAACTGGAAACATCAAAGTTAGCAAGCTTACAACATTCATCAAGAAAGGGTAGACAGTAAAGCCTCAAAAGAAACAAGATTTATGGTTATGAATATTTAAATATGGCATATTTACAAATGCATACAGGCCATTTTTCATTCTATTTTTCATGGTACCCTCAGGCTAACATCATTTAGTATACTGGGTGCACATTCAAGTCCCTTTAGATTTAAATTACCTTAACTGCTCAAAGCTTCACAGGGATAAGCAACCCAAATTTGGAAGTTCTATTGGGCAAAATAGTTTCTCTTACACTTTTTGGGTGCAAATTTGGCTGTCCCAGAAACAAACATGTCTTCACTAAAATTCCAATTTAAACTTTTAAGAGATTCACAAAAGAATATTTTTTTTAATTTTCAAAAGAGGTGAACAATAATTATATCTTGTGTAGCTGGCAACCCTAACAATTAATATTCCTTGAAATGTGTTTGGTGTTGGCTACTCAAATTTAAAATCCCATTTTGACTGTTCTATTACAGTACTGTACTTGCAACAACATATGGAATCTGAATTTTATTTGTAATTGTAATTTTGAATGACTGATGCTTTCCATAAACACATGAAGACACCATTAGTTTTCCCTCAGTGTTTAGAAAGTCAAGAAACTTTTAGGGACATTAAGGAGACCAATCAAGAAACTATCTGAGAGATCCACTGATGTTATTTATACACTTAAGATTAGGCATTTCAAACAGAGCTGTTGTTTGTTTAGGTTTTTTTGGTGTTTTGACTGGGGGATGGGGATTTTGTTTTTTCACTGATATGGGATTGAAATGATAAACATCAGAATGCACACAGAAGAAACCATAGAAATTACTCTAATCAGCATGGAACTACTCCGGTGCAGCACATGCCCCTCAGCTAGGGGCAATTTCTGCAGAATTCTAAGGCATTCTCTTAAGTGAGTCTTCCACAAGAGCTGAGCGGTTCCAGGACAGGGCCATTGGCTTTAGCCACAGGCAAAGCTGGCAGTTTCCCAAGGCAGTTGTTTGCCAATGGAAAAATGCACTTATGGTATTATTCCCTTTTGTTGGCATAATGAAAAGGCAGATCTGCAGTTATTGCCCCAGACAGAGGGGCTGTGGGAGAAATTCTTCTGTTTCAGAAGAGAAGGTATTTTCAGTCAACAGTAGCATTTCATCAGGCAATCATCCCTTCCCAGGGATGAATTCCCATCCTTCCAAAGGTAAGAGAAGCAGCAGTATTACCACTCTGGGTCTAATTCTTTCTTTCCTTTTATACCTGTTTCCTTTAGTTATTTTTACCTCCCATTCCCATAACATCCCAACTCTACATACTGACTAGAGAGGTAAAAAATTCATTTTCACCCAGTTCTGCCAAGAGCTCTGGTGTTTGCTCTAGTTCTCGTTAAGGGTCTTGTCCTGTAATTCCAGGTAATAATTAAGGCTATCCCATCCAAGCTGGACTTCTGACTTTTCCCCCTACAAGTTTCAACTGCTTAAAATAGAAATGTTCAACAAAGGAAAGAGAACAAATTTTGATGCTTCCGACTTTAGAAGCAATTTAAGTTGTAGCTGTACTAACCTTAGCATAAATGAACCTTAGTCTAGGAGCTGCATGGTCAAATGCAGTTACAGAATAATTTAGGCCACTGGAATATTTCAGTCATGAAATAGAAATTCATTCTGGGCACATTTAAAGCTCTCACTCATCACTTGCTCCTGAGAGCCAGGTTTCATACAGACGTGCGAGTAAGCTCCTGAAGAAGCTTGGAATAAATTGTTCAACTTCATATCGCTAGCTGGGATTGTCAGCTTGTGATTCCCAACCCTATAATATCTTACAAGTGTGACAGAATGTGATAGTTTCCAGAAACTTGTACAGATAACTAGCATATAAATATCCAGAGGAAAGATAGCCTTTGCTGAGAGTAGGTTATTACCTCCTGGGTCAACGGCACTTCTCTTTCTATAGTGTTCTTATTACAGGACTATTTTTAAATGACTAATAACATAGAAAGGGATCAGAGGTCACAATAATGACCACTGTAGTATCTTCAATATTATGGCCCAAATGATTGAACAGGGGATTGAATATTAGAAACCATATATTTTATTTGAAGACTAACCTATGGCCCAGTAGAAACCCTAGATGAATTATTTTATTGCTCAATGTCTCAGCTATCAATAAACTGGGAATAATGACAATTAACATTTTTAAATACTACAGTATGGAAAAAAACTTAAAGGGAGTTTATAAATGTGACATAATATTACTGGTAAAAAGACTTAAAATATTAATCGTATTATTGCTTTCCACTGTATTTTTAAGTTCTATTGCCTCACTATTCATTTAATCTCTGGGTAGTGATATTTCAAATCTTTAAGCAGCTTTGACAGTAGTTATTTCCTTTCCCATTGGAGCCCAGATATTTAAACAATTCACTGCTCTTGGGTTACATGTATGTTTCTTTACAATTTGTATTTACTCCTTGATAGTCATAGCCACTGGAATTGGCATGATCGCGCTCAGTAGTTCATTGACATAGGAAGTGAAAAATGGAGTAGATGGCTTATTTGTTCCCTTCTTTCCCTGCTCAATTTTGGTATTGTATTGTCTACACTCCAAAAGGAAAGAGGGAGCTAATCTCCACCCAAAATACCTTAACATTCACAACCATGACTTGGTCTCATTCTACCAGGCATCTTTTCTGGTAATTCTACATCTTTAGCTCTTACTTGATGATTATACTGCCCGAACCTCTATGCTGCTTGTTTAAGTATCCCACATGACTGTTTTTGCCCTTTGGTAGTTACATATTTAAGCATTTATGCTGAGCTTTGTTAAAAATATTCTGTTCTCTGTGTCACACTGATGTTATATATCAGCATCACAGTGTCATAAATGCCTATGTGTAATCTGTAATCACTATTTTGATAAGTTTGTACTTTCTTTTAAGGCAAATATTAATTCTTTTTTGCTTAGTATCTTTCTATTTTGTGGATTCAACAGGACCCTCCTAGGATAAATCTAAAGCAAAATAACAAACACCAAAATTTGTCATAGCACAACCAATATGGTTTGACATATTTACTCATTCTGCAATAAAAGTTCAAGTTTATTTTTGCAATAAAAATGAGGAGTTAGTTTGGGATAAAAGATATGCAAATGGTAGACAGCAAGAGTGTTCCTGTAGGAACTCAATATCATTCATTTTGATGTTAGACCCTTTACTTTACAAGTCTTTTTAATTCTTAGAAATACTGCACAAAACAAGATCCACTAAATGAGTGGATACATAAATAAATAGACAGTAACCTCCTCTCCCTCCTTTTATAACAAAATTGAGCGTTATTTCCAAGGTACACTTTATGTACTGTGATGGAAGGCACAATAAAGCCCTGTGGTGCTGTGGCTGATGTGTCACAGCTTTAATAGCAGGAAACTTCCTGAAAAAAGGGATTTGAGTCAACAGCGAGGTTAGCTCGACATTAAAATAAAACAGTTCAGTGATTTCAAATTAAATTACTGTGAAAATTTTTGTTCTTCATAGGATTGGGTTATTTTGACCTTTCATTTCATTTCAAGATTAAAAGAGCTGTCAAAACATAAGGATTTTTGATGAGCAGAAATTCTGTATTCTGATCAACTCTAATAAGCCATTTTCCACAGAAGCACATCACTGAAGCTATCCAAACCATCTCAATTACTATTGATTAGAACATATCTCTAACAGAATGATGTTACAAACTAGTCTCTGAATCTATTAAAAGAGAATGAGTTAGAAAATTATAAAGATCCTTATCATTATGAAGGTTTCTCCTAACTGTATCAATTACTTGTTCAAATTCTAAAACAATTAAGTTAATATATTTTTTCTTTTTTTTTTCTTCTTTTTTTTTTTTTAATATATATTCTCTCTGCTGGGTTTTGGAGAGCTGCATTTCTTTAGAAAAGATTGTCTCATGTGTAATGCATTTTTAGCTTAACAATATTTGTGCCACTGAGCTCCACCAGCCTATTAATAAGTTTAATTTTAAATAGCTTTCTTTTTGATAATTTTTGATCTATTGTCTTTAAAAAAACCTTATACTTTTAGAGGCATGTGGAAGAATATTCATGGATACCTAATATATTTCTATAAAATTAATTGCTGCATATACAGCCCTGATGTTATTTTTATTTCTTTCCAAACCAAGCAGTCACCATTGCTTTTATGTCTCCTAACTAGCTGATATTTTGGGGCTAGACAACTAAAACCTGAAGGTTCCAAGGCAACATTAAATAGAGTGTTTACTTAAACCTCCTCTGAAATCTGTTTATCTACTTGACCTAACTACTGGCTTAAATGCAGTAAGAAGGCGTTTTAACACCATTAGTATCTGGATTCCAGCCAAAGAGAATCTCCTTACTTTATATCCGTTTAGACTGCATCAACGAAACAGCCTAGAAGTAGTTTTGGTATTTGTTAATTCATTTTAAATGGGAAGAGAACTCACATACTGTATAACAGGGAGGCAAAAAATTAAGATTTTGAAGGTTAAAACGCCTATCCTGGCTTGGACATTTCCTAGCACATGTAACAATATGATTGTTTAGTTCAGCACATTTACAAGAGAATTTAATCCTCTATAGTATGTTGACTTCAAACAGAGTATGCTTTTGAAATTGTGTTGGAAAGACATTTTTCTCCTCTTTCAGTCCAAGATGAGGTCTGGTTTTTGTGGTTTTTTCTTTCCCCTCTCTTGTGTTAATGCCTTTAGCACAATGAAATTAAGCAATCCAGATTTCTAATGCAAACTGCTCAGGGACAAGATGCTAAGTGATTCTAAGTGTTTTGTTGAGAGCCACTGTTTAAGTAAACATTACAAATTATGGTTATGTAGTATATAACGTAGATTGAAGCCCTTGAGCAATGTATTATTCATAAAATACATCACTTTATCAGTTTGATCATATTTCTTTTCTTTAAAGAAGAATATGACAAGGATTTTAGTCCTGTTACTGAGGCAGCATGTTCAACGGCAGGAAAGACGCAACCTTGAAAGGTCCATTTTCTTTTTCAGACCAGTTCTCGGATTATCTGGAGAAAAGATGTAGTTTTATTCAGGTGCCCTTTCATATGATATAGCCAATTGAGCACTCTTGGGTATTAGAGAGTAAACTATGCAGTATTTTCAACAGCATAATTCATGGTATCAGCATTTTAATTGTCTGTGCTTTGTTTGCATTTTATGCTTTGTTTGTTTGTATTTATTTTATTCATTGAAATGAAAGCTATTCTGCAATTAAAATAAAAATAAAATCCATGACAGTATGTCTGTAAGAAACAATACTACACTATATTAAATGAAGTTCAAGAAATAATCTTAGAGGTTTAGATCTGTATTTGTAGTGTTGTGTTAGGTTCTACCATCACTCATATCTTCTAACTGTGGTGTTGGTTCTCCTGTAACTCATAAGCTCAGCATGCAGAATAAAACCAGGAATCTGTCTGAGAAGAACTGAAGGCACAAAAAGTGGAAGATCACTGAGATAATAACAATTTATTAGACAAGAATTTATTGCAATTTATTTTAAAATAGTAGTGAAATAAGAAATTGAAAAACAAGAGCAAAAATACTCACAGCGGAGTGTATAAGAGCGGTGAATGACTGGAACCCAGCGCTACCCCATAACACACCCTGGCAAAACTGAAATAAACCCACCCCCTTCTGTGCCCCTTGCAAACAGTCCAGGGTCCTGGCCATGACCCTCAAGGCTCCTGCAAAAATTGACCAGAACCAAGGCAGTCTTGGAATGCTCATGCACCACAGGAATTTCCCAATACATAACACAAGAACAACTGTCCCTCTGCTTAGGTGTGCCTGTGTTATACTCCTTTGTGGCAGGTCAGTGTTGGCATGGATACATTTAATATCTGTTAGGCATATTAATCGGCTTATTAATATCTGTTAGGCATATCAAAGGACAGACTCTTGAAACAGTATTAAAATGGTAAGATAAAAAAGCAAGTCTTTACTGGAAGCTCCAATATTGGGTGCCTCCATAGTTATGGGCTATGGAGGCACCTCAGCATCAGATTTCTACAATTTTTATAAGTTTAACAAATTAGCCTATCTTACAAATATCATCCAATTAGAAGACCAGTTGGTTACGTAATTTCCCCCTGGGTAATGCATCACTAGAGTTGGTCCAGGGCTTCTTTGCTGCATTTCTTATTTTGTCTTCTCAGATTCTGGTTGGGAAAAAAAATGTCCTTCTTGTAGATTCTCTCCTTGAAAATAAAACTAAACATTAGCTCAGAAATGTGTAGAAGGTTAGCCTATTACTCTAAAATCTAAGAGAAAAAGTAGGAAAAACACCAAGAGCTATATAGCCACATATTAATAGTCTACAAAGTTACAAATAGGTGAAAAATGCATAAAAGCTGAAATTTTTAGGCATCAGTATTAGGAGGCATGGGCATGAGTGAGCATTTTGACAAATTTATACAGCCTCTATGTGAGCTGTGTTGTAGTATCAAGTCTAAGGAGTGTTTATGGTTACACTCTGTACGCTGCTTCACACACGTTCATACTGAAGAAAATTTTTTGGATGAAGAAGGAAAGATTAGGACTGAAATATCTTAGGGATGAGTAGACTTTTAAAAATACTATTACAGGTTATACAACAGAGCACTAAGTATTTTTTTGGATTCTAGTGTTGCCATGAATAATTTTTGAACAAGTTTTTGAAACAGTATTCATTATAGACTTAATTCCAGATCCTCTGTCTCAGCTTTACGAATTTTAACTTTGTATATTCCCTTCTTTGAATAATCTTTCCCCTAATATTTGCATAATCTTTCCATATTATTTCCAAAACTGTTTATTTGTTGCCCAATTCTATCCTCCTTCTCCACATCCTGAGTAGAGGTGTGGGAAGGGTGGTGTTTTATCTTTTTGCCTGGTTTATTTTTTCCTTATTTTTGGCAAAATACTTCTATCAGTGGCTGACTGCCTCTTGTTGTTTCAGTGTTATGACAAAACCATGGGGTCTCCACCTCTTCACAACATCAACTGAGAGTCTCTAGATTCCTCACTGCTGGCTCAAACCAGCAGCTTATCAAGTAATATGCTCGAAGTACACCATCCTAAGGAAGTCAAGAAGTTTCCATGAAACATTGATTATTTTATGACATTTTTCTCTTCTAATAAAAATTCCTCTGTTTGGCACACAATGTATATGTTTAATTTATGAAATACACAGCTTAACCAACAACAGTTCTTGGTAACTGAGTGCAAGAAACAAATTGTAACAAACATTACAATTTCCCACAAATAAATTTATTTTCTTGGTTGCTGTGAGAGACTATCAGGAATGTGTTTCCTAGCAAAAACACACAATATGACTTCAAAGATCTTACAATATGTTCTGAATTTGGTGCTCATCACAAAAGGGGATTAACCTAGCAGTAATGTGTTACTATTAAGATATATGACTAAGTCTTTCAGAGTGTGAGGAGAAAGAACTTTTCCAGGCTTTGGGACTATTTTCTGTATTTTAAGAGTCTACAAATAAATTTGACAATACCTCCTCTCTCCTTCTTATTCCTCTTCTCCCCTCATGCATGTTTCTTTTGTTAAAATGGTTCTGTGTGTGACTTTAATTTTCTTTTTTTTAATTCTTATTTTTTTACACTTATGAGCATATACATTGCATTAATTGTACAAATCTGGTTCATATGAAGATAATACTGTGATAAACATAGTATGGTCAACACCAGTGTGATAACTAAAGAGGCATTATAATCATTGCATCTTAATTCCTCTAATAGGTTCAAAAGTTCTTTGTTGGAAATGACAGAGTAGTTATGTGAGAAGAGATTAACATTTTTGATTGATGAAACTGTCAATTAGGAATACCAAGGTAGTCCTCAAATTGATAAAACTGATGTTTCACCTCGTTGATTTTTTTTAAAAAACTTTTGTATTTCTGGAGTTTTATAGGCAGTTTTCACTTCTCTCTGACAGCATGATACTATGCATGTAATTTACTAACTTTTTTTTTTTTTCAGTTGTCTGAAACCACATATATTCTCTTACTGAAGGCAGGGCTTGTTTCCATCACTGCTGAGTCTCCATAGTGAAAGATGGTTAAGCTGCGGTAGAGCTGATGACTCTCAGAAGACCTTGCGCTCTTCTTTTCTTCATACACGAAATCTTCAATTCATTCTGCCCTCGGTATTAAATGCTACATGGATCACACATATCTTGATTTCTGATACATTGATCTGGATTGAAATTAGATGGCGGGGATATGTAATGTCTTAGCAGCTGTTTTTTAGTCAAATTTCCTCTATGGAGACTTCCTTTTCAGGTATGAAATGCTGGTAGGAAAGACCTTATTCACAAATGTTATAAGAAAAGATTCTTCATCTTCTCCACACAGTTACGAACAATATCTAACATTTCACTATTATGTGATAAATTGCATAACTGTTGGTTGCTGTGAACTTTTTGCTATCCTAAATAATGGTGTGGGTGGGGAAACCTTTCATGAATCATGCAAGTTGCCTCCTACCAGGCCAGTAAAATTATCTTCTCCACACTAATCATCAATATCATTGACCTTTGTCATAAAACTTGGGTCGTTCATATCTATATCCCATTAGAAGTATCATCCCACGACCACCTCTTCTGGGCTATTAAAGTCATGTCAGAAAGAATCATTGACTTCTTGTCAAACACATCCAACCTTCCACATTAATACATCCACAGATGGCTCACTAATCACTCAGCAAACAATGCATGATACACACCAGGCAGTAAGAAGAGTGGGAGAGACCTTTGGAGGACCCTGTCCTCCTCCAGGAATGGACCTGATGGTGACAGTGATAAATGAGACAGGATACACAATATGCTTTCTCCTCTTTCATGATTTGCAGGAATGGGTAGACATTGTTGCTCATTTGTTTTCTCTTTCTTCCTCCTCTGCTCAGGGGCAGAGGAAGAAAGTCACTTGATTGGAAAAGTGATACCACTAGTTTTGTAAGATTTGTTTTCTGGGTTTTTTTTCCAAGTTCCAGTTTTTGTCATTGCAACTTGTCTCCTGGAAACTTAAACCATACACCACCTTGTAGTAGGTGAAGATGTGGTCACAGTAATGTTTTTTAAACTAAAGTTGAGTTGAATTTGAAAAAAATGTATTTGATTGAAGCCCAAACCCTCAATGCATTTTCCAATGTCATACAAACTATTCAAACAATGCTGAACTGGAGGATTCGACCATTTAATATTTAAGTCAGCTGTTATATCACTGGAGAATAACTCCAGAGACATTGACCCTATTCTTAGCCCACTGATTCAGCGAAGGTTATCAGACTGATATAACTCTTGGGCCTCTGCTCCACCTTCAGCCTTTTACTATTGTCTGAAATTCTTTGTATTTGTCTATACAAAGTGTAAACCCCTCAGAGCTGGAAGTACTCTTCTCTCAGTAGGAAAGCAAAGAGGCATTACAAACCATGGTATTGGTGTGAAAAAAACCACAATGGAAATTAGGAAAAGACACCTGATTTTCAGGCTCCATTGCACACTAAAACTCCAAAGAACTTTAGTGTTTTAGTAGAGAAGTAAACTAAGTTGAAAATGGGCTCTTTGGGTCTTCAAATATTACATATCCCACTCTGAAAAAATGGGACTTGTCTCCATTTTGTGCTAATTCCTTTATAGATAAAATGTTGATATTTACCTAAACCAAAATAGATGTGTTGAAGCCAAATTTAATAGTCTTTGGAAAAACTGCTTTAATATCCCTAAATGGGTGAAATTCTCTGCCTGCAAATTATAACCATTATTTCTGTATTACATCCATTAGCAAACTCTCAGGGGGGAAAGGAAACAAAAAAGTAAAGGAAAAGAACTGGATATTTCCAAGACTGTATGCTGCTAATTAGAACATGTGTTAAAATTATAAAAATAACTATAGTGAATACCAGTAATCGTGATGATCATGATGATGATGATGATGTAATAATGATAATAATAACAATAACAACAACAACAATAATAATAATAATAAATATAATCTTGGATGGGATATAAGTTCATTGGCCTCAGGGCATAAGTTAGTTTCAACCTACAAGGGCTTAAGAAGAAATTTCCCCTTTGGGCAAATTGTACTATTCATCTATTTCTCTGAAGCATCTGGCACCAACCTTTTTTAAGCTCATTCCAGTTCTATCTGTTTCTTGTTTGCTATGGCAATTTTTATATTTCTGTGAGCTGAAATAAAATTGTCTTTACCTAAAACTAATTTCAAGGTGGAGATATTATCTGTGCCAACATTGTGCTGGCAGGGCACTCTGTAAACTACTTCTGAACATGGAGCCAAATGCAGCCCTTTTGAAGATCTGCAGGCTTAGTCTGACAATTTTGGCAGATGCCTGGTATACTTCAAGGGCGTTGAAGTTTGTGCCAGATTTTCTTCTTTGATTTCCACAGACCTGAATGCACACATCTGGTTGTGGGAGGGGTTATCACACATCTACATCTGCCAAATATGGCCATGCTCTAACACATGCATATTTCTTTAATTCCTGTGTACCTTCTTATGACAGGCTGATTTCAGCAGTGAATCATTTAACAGAAAATATTCACAAAAAAGACAAACAAGCAACCAAACACAACAAAACCTCCCAGATAAACAAAAAAAACAAGCCCACAAACCAACCAAACAAAAGAATCTCACAAAAATAAACCTAAAAAAACAGTTTTGGGGAGAGGGAAAGAAAACCTGAGCATAACTGGCTGAATTCCCATTGGATTCCTAGGGGTCTATGTGCTGTTCAAAGTTTACTGAAAAAATATTCCAAAGAGTTAACCTGGAAACTCAGCTGTAAAAAAAAAAAAAGAAAACCAACAAAGTATGTGAATTCATAATAAAGCTTAAAGCAAAGTCATTAAATATAGATTGACACAGAAGGGAATTTCTATAGGAAAGTAAAAGAGGAGAAAAAGAAAATGTAAACAAGTGGATATTCAGAGAACTTGGGAGGACCTATAGACAATATAATGAAATAATAATTGTTAGATCTGAGCCAATAATTCCCATGGAATAACTTTCTTAGCGCATTTTTTTCCTTTCTTAATCACACAAGACCCAAGGATCTGGTTGTGGGTTGTTTTCTTTTGGTGGTTTCTTTTTTTTTTTTTTATTTTTAGTTAGCAATAAGAGAAACAGACCTGTATTTCAACATCTTGTTTTATTTTAAGTGTTTGAGATTCCAGAGGTATATGGTATGCAAATTTTGGCTTGTTCTTGCTGTAATTAGGCCCAGGGGTCAAGTGGTAAATTTGTTTTCTTCTGACTGAAGCTCAAAACACAACTGAGAGAATCCTTGGAAGAAACTATCACTGTTCTGAGACTCTTAAGGGATAACAAGTGTAAATAGCAGGAAATTTCAGAGCCATCAAAGCTTTGCATGGTCAAATATTACTATAAACATGCAGAAACTTGCCTACACACCCATATACAAAAACACGCATACTCTGGCTGCTGAAACTTCCAATAAATTACACCAATAAAATTGCAAATTAATCTTAGAAGAAAGACTGAGTTTTTAATGTCACCAACACTGTCCACCTTTGACTGATGTTGGATTTTAATGGTTTGTCTTAAGGTCCAGTGTGCTTTACAGTAGAACACATGGAGGAGAGACTAAAGCTATGCACTGCAAAGAAAAAGAGTGGTCTAGGCTATTTTAGTATTAATCAGCGAAGGCTTCTCTTTTTGACAGAGCTGAATACAGACAGAATCGGTTTTTATCTTATCTGAGGACTTTCTCACTTATAATGAAGAGAGAATAGGAAAAGAAATCTTGTTAAGCATATGGATTATGACCAAAACCCCACTGGGATCACTTGCTAGACTCTTCATAGAGATAGATCAGTATGTTTTGATAGATAATAGTATATCTCAATATATAGGTTTATGTTTTGTGTGGCAGTTGTTGACTTACATGCCCTTCCTCACTGCGTGTTAAATGCACATAAATCTGGTTATCTTAAAGGAAAAGCAATAACTTTAAAATATCAGTGGGAGAATACTAAACAAATACTAAATTGGAAATTAGGGTGGCAGACAATATCTACGTTATTTGTTCTCACTTCCCAATTTTAAACAACTCTGACAAATGGTAAACCAGAAGATATTGACACTTGGAATTTGCTCTTCCTCCTGTGAGCCTTTTCCTCCTCCTTACATTCAAAAAATAGTTAATCTTGCCTGAAAGTTCTTCTCCAAGAGTGGATTCCCAACTCTAAATCCTAAACAGAGAGGCACTTTTTGTCACCCCACTATGAGAACCTTACCTTAATTTCAGTGAACTTTTTTAGTTTTTCAATTCCTTTACTGGTTTCCTCCTGGGCTTCCCTGAAATCCTTTGCCATGCAACTAAATCTCTGCATATGATATTTCTAGGCACCTTGGATATGTAGGCAGAGCCCCTAAAACATGAGCCTTCAGTCACAGATTATAATGACTGTTGAAATTCCCACATCCACCTGGAGAGTACAGCTCAAGTATTCAAATAGAAGTGATGAGTGTTGCATCCATGTCTAGGTGATTGACAGATAAAGTTGTCTGAAGTAGATATCAGCGAGGCACAGATCTCAAAACATAAATGTAGAAATATGTGGATAACAATGTGAATAAAACCCAAGGAATGTCAGAGGTCAGATCTGCACCTGGTATAAATTGGCACACATCTGCAGCTGTTTTACACCTAATGAAGATCTCATCATGGAAAGTTTCTCTAAGCTTAATGATTCTCAAATTTATTTCACAGAATACTTTCTAAACTTTTTGAATGAGCAAAAAAAAAAAATCCTAAAAATGTGGATCATTCATCTCCAGATTTTGTTTTGGTGTAGATTCTCAAACTATCACCACAAAAAAAGGAGGAAGGAAGGAACTGTGAGGAAGGAAGGAAAGGAGGAAGGAAGGAAGGAATGGTAAGGAAGGAAGGAAGGAAGGAAGGAAGGGTGCGGAAGGAAGGAAGGAAGGAAGGAATGGTGCGGAAGGAAGGAAGGAAGCGTGCAGAAGGGTGGGGGAGGGTGCGGAAGGAAAGAAAGAAGGAAGGAAGGAATGGTGCAGAAGGAATGGTGCAGAAGGAAGGGTGCGGAAGGAAGGAAGAAAAGAAGGGAGGAAGGGAGGAAGAAAGGAAGGGAGGAAGAAAGGAAGGGAGGGAGGGAGGGAGAAAGAATGAAAGAAAGATAGAGAGAAAGAAAGAAAGAAAGAAAGTTTTGTTTGAAAGTTTTGCAAAGATAGAGCTTCAGAATTATTATTTTTTCAGATTTAATGGGACCAAATTATCTTTGGGAAAATAGACAAAAATGTTCTATTTTTCCTTTTTTCAAACCTACTTACCAAAGAGGTGATGATTTAACTGGTGTTATTAATCCACTAATTAAGTCTTTCATATATCCAAAAGAATAATTTATTTTATTGCCTTTTAGAAATATTTTGCAGATCTGAGTAGAGCGAGAAATACAGACTTAAATAACAATGCAGTTCATATAGCAGTTTCA
This sequence comes from Origma solitaria, assembly GCA_013397895.1. Classification (NCBI taxonomy): domain Eukaryota; kingdom Metazoa; phylum Chordata; class Aves; order Passeriformes; family Acanthizidae; genus Origma; species Origma solitaria. Next base: position 318,366 of record VZRL01003386.1, read on the forward strand.
TTCAAACAGAATTTTTCAATTTAATAAAAGGTAACACTATTTATATTGAATCCATATCATGTGAGCTTTTGTATCAAGGATATAATGATGCGTTTCATTTTAGGAAAGTCAGGGAAAAAAGCATTTACAGAAAATTCTTGTTTGCCTCTAAAACCTCCAGATGTTTCTTGATGTATAAACAGAAGGCATTAATTTTTTATTGAAACAAAAAATTTACAGGTACAACACAAAATAGTTTATTTGATAAATAGTACAAGCAAAGGGAGAGCAAAGACAGAAAGGTGACACTGTGAAAATATATGTTTGAAGATACCTGCACTGAGCAGATGACATTATTTGGGGATGAATGATGTGCATAAAGGACACAGATTATAACGTGAGATTTGCTATGGAGAATAGTAAATGGAAGAAGGAAAAAAGCCTTAGAAGTATTCTCCTCATAGAAAAATGGTAGAGTTCTTTCAATAGCAAACCAGAACTTTTCTGCACAACTCTTACAGTGCTTCACTTAATAGAGGTAAAGCTATGAGCAAAGTAAAATGACCAATAATAATTGTAATTAAGAAGTAGTTTAAGGACTGCAGAAAAGATATGATTTCATATTAAGAACCCAAACTGATGGACTTTTTAAACATGTGCTTAACTCTAAAGACAAACTGAAGTTCCACTTATGACACTGAAGTTACACACATAAAACACTTTCGTGTTGGCATTTCAGTGCAGTGAGATATAATTGAAGCTAAAAACTACCATGCTTATTTTTGCAAAAAATTGATATTTCATTCCTATTGAAATTTACCATTATCTGTGTATTTTCATAGGCATAAAGGTTCCTTTGCAACACCCTTTTGTGTCTGTTTTTAGTTTAGTTTTCAACCCAAACCAGTCTTCCTTTACAGATAAGTTTCTGCATACCAGCAGACATAAGGAGTAAGCAGGGGTATCATATACATATCACAGCTAGTTCATGTGCCCAATAGATTAATTTTATTTAGATTAATTTCAATAGATTAATTTAATTTTAATAGTTTAAAAAGTGTCTTCAAGTGACCCCCCACTTATGTCTCTGAGCAAAAGTTTATACCTGGTCAGTATGTGTATTATATAAGACACAAGCTGTCACCTTCAATTTATTCTTTTTCCTTTTTTATGTAATTCTCTCCTAGACCACTGTAGTATTTGAGGTCCATTGTCCTCACTTTATGGACCAGGCATAACTTCATTAAAAAACATTTTTGTAGGATGAATGAAGTGTAAAACAGAAAGAACAGAAACACACATGGGATAGACCAAAAACTGGTCTGTAGGACATGTGGCATAAAATAGCTATAATCTATATCTCAAGCAAAGTCCTGTGTGATACCCATGCTGTGAAGAGCCTCAGATTTCCACTTACTCGCAATATTGTGAGTGTGTTTATTAATTTCCATGAGTTTTTTTTAAATGTTTAGTTGATAAGGAATGAATAGAAGAGAAGGGACAGAACTGTAGAGGTTGTATCCCTGGGGATGAGAACTACAGCTGGTGATCGAAATTATTTCCTTCAAGAACAGCTGTGAGTGCCTTATGTGCCAGTAGCTGCATGCGAACCCTTTATTTTTGCAGTATAAAATCTGACAGGAAAGTTTAACTCTGGAGAGAGTATTTACATGTAACCAAACACATCCACTTTGCATTAAATATCCTTGTTAAGCAGGTTTATGTGCTCCTGTCTGCTGTCAGTCAGGTTTCTGTGCACTATCAATCAGTTGAAATCACCTGGTTTCCCTCACTTGGGTTTGGGTACACAGTGCATAATTGCCAGTTGTAAGGTAGTTGCAAGCCCCTAAAATGACGTAAGTTAATCAGTTTGTCTGGTTGTCCCATACTCTGCTTAATCGCAATTTTTTTTAACACTGAAAAAGGAATTTTTTTTTCTTCATTTCAGAGTTCCCTTGCAAACCCAGCAATAGCTGTGCAAGTCATGTGCAACACCTTCCACTGAACAAGAACTCTAACCCTTCCAAAACCTGTATCCCATGCCAGTTCACCTCTGCCTGTCTTTGAACATCTGCATAAACCAAGAAAGTGAGTTCAGTTCTGTCTTCAGTAATTCCAGTTATGACCTTCAGAAACTACCTTAAATTCAGCCACTGATTATCTTCTCTTTTGTGAAAGGAGATGAATGTTCTCCTATCTCTAAATCTGTATAAAATACAGTTAAAATTAAAGATAGTCTCCAAATGCTAATAAATGCAATCCCAAGCCTACACAATTGGTGTCAGTGGGAGTTTTGCCATGGAATTCAACGGGAGCAGGGTCAGGACCTGATATAATTGAGAGAAGTTGTTAATATACATCACTTACTGCCTGCCTGCAGTTCTTGTCTAGCTAATAAAGTCACTCACTGACATAACAATATAGAGTGCAGGAGCAGGTGACACACTCTACTGTGTGCTTATGAGGTCTTTTATAGCACACCTTTCCCTTCAGTACATAGTGGAGGGTATATAAATATACTCCATATGCTTTATACTACTATACTGAGTAACTTTTTAAATGTATGCTTTGGCAGCTCAGCATATCTCTTAGTGTGTGACATCCATAGCAGATTAGCAGCTTCTGTGCATTCATGAAAACACCAGAATAGTCTAACACCAGTAGCTGTTCAATATACCTAACTGGCTTTTGGAGAGTGCTAGTAGGCTCACTTAGAATTAAGAATTGATGGGTTGTTTGTTTGTTTGTTTAAATATTTTTCTTTGTCATCAAAGGTTTATGTTCATGGTATTCCAAATATGCGACATTAAAAACAAAATTATAAGCAATCAGCATTTGAAGCCACCTGCTTTTTCAGGGGGGACTGTGGTTAAATGAAATCAGTGACAGCAGCAGAAGCAGCTCCTGATCACACATTCTTCCCCTGTCTCTCACCAGTTACAATATTATTTAAGTTGATAACCATAGAAGATGCTTAGTTATGCTGAGGACCACATTTTCCGTATGGTCAGGAAAGATTATAAACCAAGGAGCAAGATGGTGTAAGGTGATACATATTTATGAATAAAGGAATATTGCATATCATGGTATAGAATACTGTGTTCTCAAAAACTTTGACCTAAAAAAAGATTCAGTTATTAAAAAACTCAGATGAAGTTATAAAGATAAGGATTGTTTACTGTCCCTGCTTAAAAAAAAAATTGAGTTCTAAGCAAAAGTGAAGTTTTTGTATCTTCATCTAAGTTGGTGGAGAGGAAAAGATGGAAAGACTGAATTTGTATTTGATGTTGATCATTGTAAGAGGAGAGTGAAAAAGAGGAAAATGTCAGTCAATATTTCTTGAAATGATTTGAGGTCTGGAGAAAAATGTCAAATTTTAAGAGATCAACTTTTTTATTTTATCAGAAAGATGGAAGAATGTTTCTACTTAAACATCAAAGTAGCTTAAGATAGGAAGAACTCCTTATGTGAAAGCACTATTATCTTGCAGAAAAAAAAACAGAGCTTAAATGCATAACAAACATGCTGTATTAAAATTAACCAAAACTGGGGAAAATTAATTTGGTCTTGGTTTTGTTGTTTGTTCGGTTTGGGTTTTTTTGGGTGTGGGTTTTTTTTCCTTCTTTCGCTTTTGTTGATGTTGTCGTTAGTTTTTACTTACTAATTTGCCAGGAAAATTAAAGTATAAGAATATCAGTGAATTACAGAGTTTATGAAGTTTCTATTTGAGTGACAGATTTGCTTCTAACTAAATGTTTTACGAAGTGCAAATAATTGTTATCAATGTACCATAATTACTAGTTTTCCAAAATTTAATGTAAAATTGATAATATCAGCTTGATCTCATAATGGTGCCTTTTGATCTGGAGTACTATAAAATTTTGAAATGTTTATCAAAAAAGAGATCATTACTTTCAGAGTAAATTGACATTATTCTTTTTAAAATCAGATTTTTTTTTTTTACATATATTTTTATTTTTTTTACCGATATCAATTAACTCCTTTCAGACTAAAGAAGGTCTCTTTCAGTACCAGAATTTTAGTGTGCACAGAATGGGAACAATTATCTGAATTACCTTTGGAGGTCTAATTGAAATTCAAGACATATTACTCATTCCTAAACTGGTAAGTCTCAGATATAAAGGGAAGGATATTTCAAAGTCTTAAGTTATACCAATTTTAGATGCATACAGCTTTAATTAATATTTTAAATAAATTTAACAAACAAACAAAAAGAAAGAAAAAAAATCTCAAAATGTTTGAATTGCTTTGAAATGTATATACAATCCATGTTTTATTGTTTACTTAGGGGGAAAAGTACTATAACTCTATTTTGTGAATCTTCCCCCCCCTGCCCCCCCTCTCAGTTTTAAAGTTCTCTTGAGGGACACATCCTTTTAGAACTCACACCATGTCTGGCTGCAGTTGTCACTTTACATTGAATTGTAAGTTGACAATAAAGTCCTAGCCAAATGCTGCACTTTAACAAGACGACACATGAGACAATGAAACCTGAAATGACATGGTTTTCTTTTTTTCACTATTTTTTTCTTTCTTGACATGCAGTATTTTCCTGAAGAAATAAGAAAAAGAAGAAATTAAAAGTATGGGTCTACTAGAACTCTCCATTGACAATGACAGTATCCAGGCACCTGTCTTAAGCTATGCACCCTGTTTCTAAATATCGGTGTTGAGGTGGGATAAAGTTAGGCCAAAATAACACAGAGAAGCAATACAGAGGTGAGGAGTTTTCTATGGAAAGGACTTTCATGGGTTTGTTTTTATTCTTCAGGGAAAGGGGAAAAAAATTAATGAGCGGATAAAATTGTTTTGCTGGAGAGTGTGGGGTTTTGTGTTCTCTGTTGATTTTCTTCTTACCTATGACCTCTCCTCGGCATAACTTAGACTCAGCCTTATGTACTCAGTCTCTGAAACCGGCCATGGAAAGGTGCCCACACATTTTCCTGTATGTCTGCACATTCGCAGCTCTTTTGAGGCAAAGCGTAACTCCCTTTGTGTGGTAAAGCACAAAGAAATATAAACCGTGCAGAGAGCTGGTGGCTGTGACCTGGCAAAGGAGATCCTCCACCTGATTAATTTTTATAAAAAAAGGTATAGCATTTATGCTGTTTTGGAACAACTCTGTCAGCTGCAAAAGCTGAACCTTGAGGAATTATTTTACAACGTAAGTTAGCAAAGGAGGTTTTCACCCAGGTCAGATGCAATTACAGCGTGCTTTGGCATCTGGTAACCCATGTTAATTCAAGTAGGCAACCAACAACAACTGGATTATTCAGTAAAAAAGTATGCTACTAACTCCATAATCTGTCAAAGAAATCAAAATATCTTCACCTCTATGGTTACTCTGAGCCCTGGAGAGTTTCACTTCGGCTTACCACAAAATCCAGCAACCCATGGAAGCAAACCAGGTCTTGAGATAGAACCTCATAAATCCAGGTCACAGGTTTAGTGACCTCATCTGCTACTCCTCTCTACTCATCCTTCCTCAATATTCCAAGCCCTCAGTAACTGAACTATCAATGTCTAGAGAACCACCATGTAATAAACTTTTATTTATTATCTTTTCAAGGACAAAAAAGAGGGGGGATAAGAAAACGAACAGTCCTAGAAGGTGTCTTCAAAACCAGCCTGCTCAAAATGCACTAGGGTACCTCTGATGCTTAATGAGGAGCAGCTAGTTTCAGGACAAATACAAAGTGCTGTTTCCAGTGCCCACAGAGAAGGAGAAGAGATATGCAAATGAATGTCTGGGAAGATTCACAGTTCCCAAGCTTGCGCGTGTTCCCTTTTTTTCTGCAGCACTTCATTTGTGAAATGCATTTTCCCTGGGGGGGAATACGACAAGATTCAATTCAGATTTTCCCTAAATTAAATTAAATGCAATGGCCATAGAGCCCCAGGGGGGTGGGATGGGGGTGAGCACACTTCAGATCCTGATAGGATGATGACTTATTTTGAAAGCAACTAACTTTTGAGCAAATTTGAACTGCATGTGACAGGGGCATAGGGTGGTGGAGTGAATTAATGTGAGCATTTAATGAGCTATATTATTACTGTCCTACCCTGAAAAACTAAGGCTTTCTAAAGCAGTTAGGAGCAGTTTGAAGTGAAGACTTGCTAACTAGAAATTTGAATTTATATTTCTTTGATATTTTCTAGAATTTATTCATTTAAACTTTTGCTCATACCCTTGAGATAGTTGGGATGACTACAACTACTTGGCTGTTAGAGCCACAACTTTTAAGAAAGGTTGCCGTCCTGTAAGTTCTTAAAGTTAGGGTGTACAGACAGGAAAAAATTACTCAAAACCATTAAGTCAAAGTGTTTACACCACATCACCCGTTTGTGAAAACCTCTAAGGTCGAAGCTGGTGGAAATTTCATTAAGTTATTTGAAATAAGGATTAAAGCTGCTTACTTATTACCTTCTCTACTATGTTACACAGAGATACAAATGACTTTCCCAAATACTCCATTTGAGGAATAAAGAAGTCAACCAAAAATACAGGAAAGCAGGAGAGGGAAAGTGACAGTGACCCAAGATAAAAGAATATTATATGGCCTTCAGGGATCTAGGAAATATTATTCAGAAAATCACCCTAGATTAAATTAGATTAGATTGTAATTTCACAAAATATGCTATTTACCATTTTGTGAAACATCTAGTCCTGCATCAAAAGCTGTATTTCCACTTTAAAATTAATGAATACCACTAATTGATCAAAAATATGGGTTCATTGAGGAAATATACAATTACCCAATAGAAAATTTTAATGAAAGAAATGGGACATAATTCTACATTTTTCTTTTATCTTACACATTTTACCACCTGGAATGTGTAGTTCATATGCTGTTTCTCTGTGTGATCCAAGAAAGTTTTGTTCTGATGAAACTCTTAGCAATCCTTATGCTCTGTTTTGATTATAGTAATCAAGTTCCAATTAAAAATAAATGTCATAAAAAATTGCGGGTAAACAATGTAATAACTCACATGAAGCCACTAAGAAATATCTGTAGAAAGAGAAGCATTTGTAGAAGTCTCCTCTGTACATCTTACAGCGTGATCCCACTTGCAATAAATTCTTTTACTTTAAAAATATTTAGAGGCAAGGGTCACAATACAGTTCTCAAAATTATGTAAAAAAATTCGGTAAATATTAGAACGGAAAGAACTTAAAGAGAAAATATAAGAATGTCAAAACCTCACGTGCCACCATCTTTTTACCACACCAGTGCTGCTTTAGGGATTATAATGGTTTTGAAAAACATATCTTAACTTCTTTTACTATGAATTGAATGGTTTAAATTTGAAGAAGGTTCCAGAATTAGAGCTGGACACATAAATAATCACTGACATAATATGGCATCTCCCCATGGAGAGAATGAATATAAAAAGTATTGGAAATAGTTTGATGTTACAATTTGAAATTCAGTGTTCCAGAAATGCATGCTTTTAAGATTCTTGCTAAATTTTAAATGATCAAAAAGCAAGTCCAGAAGATGCAGATATAATAAAAATCCTCATTATTTAATATTCCAAAATGGTACAATAAGTTAAATTATCCTGTCAGCATATATTTAAAATATACAAACTAAACAAAGGATGTGATAAAATGCAAAGATATATTGTCCTGTTTTCAAGAAACATATGATTAACAGAGAAAAAGCTGTGTGATATATTGTTCAGAGCATTAAACCAATTTGAACAAATTTTATGAATATATGGATCATATATTCTTTTCCATAAATGCTTTTTAGATAATAATATCCTTCAGCAATGACAAAATGATTGCAGCTGATCTACAGTATATTTTTCTTTATGTGCTTTATATCCATAAAAATAAATTTAAAAAAAATAGAGCAAGAGAAAAGAGAGGGAGAGAAAGATACTGGAAGTATAACAGCTTTTTTTTTCTTTTTTTCTTTTATTTTTTTGGTACTGTTTTTAGCTGAAACTGATTTTACTCATTGTGCAAGTACAATGCTCACTGTGGTTCTCTTATAGGATCTTGTTTTAGAAGCTGACTTGTGTCAGAACTTGAAATAAAGATGACTGAACCCCCAACAAGCACCTGGGGCACAGCAATGTCAAGAGCTAATACAGCCCTAGAACATCCTCTGAGAGAGAAATTTTTTTTTTTTTTATGCACTTGGCGGAGACTTTTCATCTGATATTAAATAGTCCCCTACAGTATCATCCTCTTAGTAGTCAATGGATTTAGTATTAATATGTGCATGTATTATGACTTACGTTTCACAATAAGAGAAAAATTGAAGCATTAATGAACATGGCTTTAGCAGGAATCACATTAGAAATACTCCATCCTCTTTACAGCATGTTTTTGTCCAGCAGGTGCAGAGAGACCTGTTTAGGGAGCAATATATCAAAGGAAATAAAAGTGGTTTCTGACATCAGCACCCATTCTAGCTAGATCATTTGAAGTTGATTTGACATGAAATGGGGCAGGAAAAAGCAGAGGGTGGAAAGGAAACGGATTTCTTGCACTGTTCCACTTAAATCCACAAAAGCATGGTGCAGTGTATTGGCATCCTTACAGGGAAAACAAAATCAGAAACTAGGAACAAATGGAAAAGAAATGGTGAATTTTGCAGCACCACCTCACTCCAGCACTAGGCTGGTAGCATTTTTAGCATTTTTCTGATCTTGAACAAGAAAAAAAAAAAAAAGGCAAGAGTTTATCTACACATTATTCAGATGCGCAAAGTAAGTCACGGCTCAGGCTTTGACTATAACCGCCTTGAATACACCACGGCAGTGAGTTGTTGAAGTGCCTGCATATTGTCCAACAAAATGGAAAAAACAGTGTGAAATCACTCGGACTCCTGGTGGAGAAAAAGGAAGACAAGAGAGGTGCAGAATGGGGTTTGCAATACAATTCTTTTTACTATCCTTCTCCTGTCAAATACAGCCACACTGGGGCAGACCCAGTTTGGCCTTCTCTGTTCAAAAACTGCTTTGAAGTTGAAACATATTTTGTACATGCTAAATATTATTATTAAAATTAATTGATAGGGGGACTGTTCTGTGCAGCTGTCTGCTAGCTTAGATTGAGTTATGCTGCAGGATATTGTTTGTGTTGTGCTGAAGAAGGTTGTGGTAATACTCTCTGACTGCCTCTCCCCTGGGAACTCTCCCAAAAGCAAAATGTGCATCTGATGAGAGTATCCCAGTGAGCAATGATTTAAATACATAAATAAAATTAATAGGAATGAGGAACATGTGTGGGAGGTAATTTGAGGACTTCATACACATCAGTCTTCAGTTTGGATAAAAATTTTCAGTGATCTTTATTTTGGAGGTAATGAGTGGTCCAAATTTGACTCCAATAAGGGAAAGAAGACATAACAGAACTCTTAAGCCTGTTCTGAGTCTGATTTCAAACTCAGGTCACCTCCTATCCACCGTCCAAGGACTCTTTTGATGTGTTCTGGTGATTGACTGAAAATGGAGCCAGTTTGCTTTCTCAAGACATCTACAGAGATATCTAATTCAGGAACTCCAGACTTCCTTCAAACGCAATGAAGAGGAAGGGTAGTGGGGGGGAGAGAGGAAAGTTGATGATTCAGGATGATGTTTAAATGGGCTTCTGTCTTCTTCTACTGAAGATTCATTCTGCTGCTGAAGGTGAACATAACTGTGTCAGCTAAAGGATATCCATTAATTGGTATGGTTCATCCCCCACAGAAGCAAACCTGATCTAAAAGACCCCTGGCTGAGGCAAACTGCCTCTGCTAGTCATATTCCCAGTACTCACCTTTTCCTTTTTTATTTCTGCTCTTTCTTTCAGCATGAATTCCTTGAATCCTTTATTTGTTCTTACTGTCCAGAGCTAAGCCTCCCGTGCAAACAGCTTCACCAGAGTGCAGCTGTCTCATTTTGCATAGCAGACTCAAAACACAGCTCTCACCAGTCCATGTTATGCTAACTTATGATTGAAACATTCAGACCTGAACCCCTGGAATTTTCCATCTGCTTTTCATCTGCTGAGCTGATGCCAGAAGGGCAACCACTGCGAGAAACCCTGCAGGGCAGGTTTTACCAGTGGGTGTAATTGAGAAACAGTAGCTAACACTCTCAGATACAGAGATGGTTAATAAAAGAAAATATAGATCAAAAAGATATAAACACACATCACAGCGGGATCCAAATCAGTGTGTTGTTAGGTTGTGGTTTTGTGTTTTTTAGGGTTTTGGGGTTTTTCTAATGCATACACACCCACACATTCTCAAGGCTGTGTATACTAGCGCGTCTCGTTGGAGAAAGTAAAAAATCTGAGATTCATGGAACACGACCAGCATTTAAATGGAGCAAAAGGTCTTATTGAGATTCTGGACGGGGAGAAGGGAAAACTGAGAGCCACTTCTCAACCAACAATGTCACCCAGTTCTTGAGCAAATCAAGAGAAAAAAAGTAGCTGATGATTTTAAGTGTTTGACACAACATGCCTTTAAAGTCCCAAGTATGCAAATCCAAGCCTGAAATCTGCTGAGTTGCAAAAGACCCTGAGGCCTTGTTTAAACCTCGCACAAAGAGCCTAGCGATGGCAGGTTAACTATCTGCAGTAAAAAGTGAAGCATTGTACACCAACTGCCATATTGAGGAGCAAGCAGGCCTTGGACCTTGAGCTCCATGCCACCCTCATTCTCTGTAAAATGCCTAGAAAACGGGTCTGCGGTAAGCACGGACCAGGAGGTTGCACTTCCTTGTAAGAAACATTTACAACGTCAGTCATCAAAATGTATCTTAAATCATCTTTGATGTTCATTCTTGGCATGCTTTGTTTTGGATTGGTTTGGTTTTTGATAGGAAAGAAAAATAAGAAAAAGGAATCAAACGAAATGCACACAAAAGCGCATGCACACATACGTATACACACTGAGAAATTGTTATAGAAAATGACCAAGGCAAATCAAGAAAAATAATTATTGCAGCTGATGAAGCAGAAACCCCATTATGGCTAGATGCTAGCTCACAATGTACGGTCCTGGAGGTTGAGAGCTAAATGCATTTTTCAGCATCTTTAGCACAATTTATTAAATTAAGTTTTAAAATGAATCACATTTCTACCCACTCTATATTTTCCCTCCTCCTTGCGCTCTGCTTAGGGCATTTTACAGTCAGTGTTTATCACTGTTGGTTTTCTTCCTCTCATATTCAGTCCTAATGCTGGAACATAAAACAGTCCTTCCATTTTTGCCAGAAATGTGATTCATGCAGAGTGCAATCCTTTTATAGGGGTATAAGGTGGGGACAAAGAGAAAAAAACCTGAAATATCTTTTGGGGCCTTCTGATTAAAGCCTGAGGTACCTCAACCCAGATCCAAATCAAAGCTTCAAGATGAAGCAATGTCTCCTGGTAAATCCATTGAAGCAGGACAGATATCCACAAATCAAATATCTTCCTGAAGTGGAAATCTACAAGGTAAAATAGTAAATGAACTTTAAATCTGTGTTCAGGTTGTTGGCATTCATCTATTCCCAGAAGCAGTTCCCAACACTGGAGCTGCTAAATATACAAGTTCCAAAGGCGGTCTGAAGTAAATCTGGTATGGCCTTTTCTCGGATGTAATCCTTTGACCATGCAGCTGGGTAATCTCCAAACCCTTTAGGTGCAGCTAGTGAGTCTGTACAGGAATTATGCTGCAGGTATCTTTCAAAAAGAGAAAAAAAACTGTTCAAAATCTTGCAGCATATGGCACACATTTTTAGGATAATTTTTACTGGAGTTTCATCTTTCTTCTTTTGAACCTATTGTAAGCTAAAACCCAATTTTAATTCCCGTGAGATCTCAGTCTCATGTCTCCTGAATATTAAGTAATTCTCTTTTTCATTCCTACACGTTGATACTGGCTCTACGTTTGCAAAGACAGGTTCACTTTCACTGTCAGTCATGAATTCTCATAGAAATAATTAAAAACAATAACCCCTCTTTTTTAGGTGAAGAAAGGAATGGGGAGATGTGAAGTGAAAACATCAAAAGTGGCAGTTGCAAAATGGAACATGGAAGACAAAATACCCATCAGAGACCCACTTCCTTAAGGATACGTTGCACCACAAGACTGGAAGACATGTCCAATTCCTTGTCTTTTCTGGCAACTGTGCAATATGCACAGTACTGCAGAGTGACTCACAATTTACAAAAAAAAAAAAAAAAAAAAGAAGAAAAACAATGTCAGCTTTGGGTTTCTGAGAAGGAAATGCAAGAAAGGAAATGAGAAAAATGGCAAAGACAGAAATATCTAGCAATTCCTTCCTCCGTTTATGAAGTATGAGAAATTAATTCAGGATGTAGTTACTGATATGGATTTTAACACAGTGTCTGTTCATGTATGCATAGTATAAGTAGCTCCAAGTATAACCTGGTTGAAGAGTGATTTAATTAATAACACTTAAACTATAAACTTTCATTTATAGTAAGGCCCTCTGGGGCTTAATTTTTTACATCACTGCTGAAATACAAAGGAGACTTCAACCTTTTTAAAATTACTTTTATATGTAAGGTATACAAAATGGTATGTAAAGAAGTTTCACTCACATTCATCTGTGTGTTCAAGTGTGCAGGGAGGGAGCTTTTGAGGAGTGTCTATATGAAGAACAGCTATAGGAATAACAGTTTTTTAAGGATCATTTTCTTGATTTAATTTTTTTTCCCTTTGTATAAAAAAGAACATGGCAAAATTACCTTTCACAGTTATTAGTAAGAATCTATTTATACAGATGCCTCTCTAAATTATGAATTCAATCATCATCCCACAGATAAATGTTGAGTCATAAAGGCACATGTTGATTTAATATCTGAGAAACAGACTTTTGAGTCAAAGGACTGAATCGCATTAGAAGTGCTGGCCTAGAAATGGTTAGGCTTTGAAACTTTATACTATAGCAAATAAATCTGGCAATGTGTTTTAAAATAGAGAAGAGGAAAAAAAAAAGATAAATTGCAGCCATGAAAGTATTATCAGAGTATTTTTCCACCAAAATGCTGCATATTTCAAAGGTGTATTATCAAGGTAGTTTTCTCTTTGAGGGTCAAATGAATAACTTGTTCATCAGTACAGTAAAACATGTTTTACTCCATGTGAACATATATGATTCAGATAGAAACCAACAAGCATCACCAATTCAGAAAAGCTCTGGACATTGCTCAAAGGGTAAGACGTGTATGAACCACCAGAAGAAATTATAAAATATGTTTTTAAAATACAAAGATATTATATTATTACAATATTGTAATAAATAAATATTATAATATTATAATAAATAGATATTATAATATTATAAAATATATTTTAAATTAAATATTAAAAAGTAAGTATAAAAAGTCAGGATTTTTCCCAGAGTGAAATGTATAGCATCCTTCTGGAGATGTGTCTTCCCTCATTTAGGGCCAAGGTTCAAAATAAGATGACAATACATTTGCATTTGAAATTTCCTTAGTGCAGTGTTCTGAAAGAACCATAAAGATAACACCCAAGCTGTTCAGCTGGAAGGAGGACATGTAAATCTATTCAATCTGAAACTCTTAACCACAGCTATCCCATACAAATCCAAATGCAAGGGAGCTGTAAAGACAGCATCATATGCTAAGGATGCTATCTCTTTTTCTTATCCCCCCCTTTGACTGAGATACAAGGTACCTCCCAAATAACAATCTAGACTGTCTGTTTTCTTTAGTGCCTAACTTTCAGATTTGCCAATCCACAGGTGCTTCATTAATCATCGTTTGAGTTCCTTGGGTGCCCAAATGTAGATACTTAAACATTCTCAAAAAAGCACAGCTTAAATTTTGGGTTATGCCCTTCTATGTGAAACACTTCAATGCGGCCTAAAATTGCAGGCACAACCACTAATGAATTCCTCAGTGAGAGTTAAAATTCAGCCCTGACCTAAAGGTGTTTTGCTCCCTCTTCTGAGTCATGGCACTCTTACTGGAGTGTCTGGAGGTTGATCTGCTCAGTGTGAAAGCGATGGAATTAGCATCCCCCATTCAACGGCTGAGAATGACAATTGGAGACTGTGACAGAGCTTCAAAGAAACAGCGCTGATGGGAAAGGCAAACACTTCCTGTGCACTGAATGAGTCATGCTGTGAAGGAAAACATCTCTTACATAGTCAGTTTGGTTGGGGAGGAGTTACAATAGACAAAAAGCCTGTGATGGCTTCAAAGGCATTTTTGTTTCATCATCTCCATTTGGTATTTATGCAGCTCTAGGTACTTTGGATTAAGGAGATACTAAGGGTGTCCACAAGGTGAGTTCTAAGCAATAAATTAGTAGGGTTGGGTTCTGCTGCAATAGAACAGAAGCCAAAATGCATCTATTTTCTCTTTGGTTTTTCTCTCTCTAAAGAAGACCTCCAATCATGAAGCTTTCAGTCTTGTAGCACCCATAGGTTGGAAAGTTACTGGAAGCCATAGGTTGGAAAGTTTCGGGTTCTACTGAGTAACACTGGGTCTACTCAGGAACTGGGGAGTTATTCTTAGCTTCTAACAGGTGCTTTTCAGTGATGGAAACCTCTTAAGTTGTTTCGGGGTTTTTTGTTGTTTGGTTTTTGTTTGGGGTATTTTTTGACAGGTGGTCTGAAAATACTTTGAAGGCCTTTTTTCTGAAACTGTAATAATTATGAAGATTCAAGGGTTTCAGTGATTCTAGGCCAAATCCCCAAGGAATTAAGCCTCTAAATCTGTTGATGAACCTACTGTAGTCTCCAGGATACACTACACTGTAACATTCTATAATCTGTTATGTCAAAAAGAACATCTAACTCTGTGTAGTCATGGTCACATTTTTAGGAAGCTTCTCACTTAAAAGTCACATTTATTAATGGTCTTGCCCTGTGAATAGCCATTTGTGAGTGGAAAAGGTGATCACATTTTTTTTTAAGTCACAGCAGATTTCTTCTTTAAAATTTCAGTCAAATTTTCCTTCACTTTTATGTTTTTATTCATAGTGAAAGGCACAGATCATGTCTCCCTTTAAAATAAAATTAAAAGCTAACCATTGGTGAGGATTGAAAAAGGAAGTAAAAAATATCTGATCCCAGCTAAACAGGATACTTGGACGCTAGCTATGAGAGGTTAATTGTCTGCCCAGTGTGGAGAAATATCTGGTAGCCTTAGTTTTATTCAGAGTTTGGCTTACCTTGATTCAACATAATGAATAAAACCACACATTTCCTTTTCAAGGAACATTAGAAATTACTCCAGAAAGTCCTTATTAGTTCTGCATTTCCAGTTCTCAACAGTGTGACACTATGAACAATGATAGGCTTTGCAGACTCAGTAAAATGTGTTATTGTCCTTGCTGACAAGCCCTGGCAAGATGCTGTGCATGTTTTTGCAGAGCATAATGTCAAAACTTTCCTACACAAAGCTCGAGGACCTGTACAGAATGAGCTACAGCAGGCAGAGATTAGCAAATTCCCACCGTAGCTGTTTACAGATTTGCAACTTGTGTATTCACTTGTGGGGCGTCACGGTTGTATATTGAGCATCCATAAATCACAGAGCTCGCCGGCCTTGCTATGAAAATATGACAATTCCGCTCGGCACCTGCTCCACCCCCTATTTCTGTCACTTGCCAGAATGACAGTGGGCTATAAACGTCTCCATGTACTGAAGTCTCTGCTCAGATTCAATGGAATTAAATGACCTTGGCCAAGATGATATTTTTGATGTGGAGAGCTTATCCCATTCTTCATGCAAAAGAAGCAGGGCTCTAAACTTGAGTGACAGAAGTCAAATCTTCTTGAAGAAAAAAACAAAACAAAACAAAACAACAAAACCAAAAAAACCAAACAAAAAACATTGACTTTATTTTAATATTTCTTCTTCAATACGCTGAAGTTTTACCAGGTAATTGCCCGACACAAATATTTATGAATGTCAGACCACAGAGTTATATAGCATTTGCTCAGAGAATAACATCATTTAATGAATTCTACCATGCACATGGGACTCGGGTCTTTAATGAATAGGTCACTGTGATTTCTAGAGATGGCTGTCACTTTGAGATATGAGAAGCATTTCTCTTTAGTGAAGAGGAGCTTGGATATGTGCATATTTAGGGGTTCTTTTTTGCACAACTTTAGACCTCTCAAAAATGATGCAGAGCTGGAGCTAAGATTTAGGAGATTTCACATGTCATATCTCTGAGATCCCCGAAGATTGGGAAAGTACACACACACAATTTTTAAAAAAGCAAAAATACCCCCAATTCCTTGGCAAGATAGTTATTTCTCTGTCACTAATTGAGTTCTGAAGCTTCAAATATGTAGTAATATTTTTTGTGCATTTTTCTGTCATGGCTCCCTTATGTTTAGTCTTTTCACAGGTTTCACCCTTTGTTAAAATTTCATGTATAGATACAACAGTGTTACCATATAATTATTTAAATGTGGTTACATCTTTACCTCAGGGTGTTCTTTATAATCGTGTATGGGATGAGGGAAATGTGTGGAAGAACTTGACCTTGGTTTTCCAACAATAGTCTCGTAGACAGACATGTCCCCACAAATCTCCAAGGAAAATTAACCTTAAAAAAAAAAAGAATCTACATTATATCAAAACTGGTGTTACTTGCCTTGGCACAGGGAAAAATTGAGTCTTGATGCCAGTGAGTATTGGTATAATAGTCTTAACTAAGCAGTGGAACACAGTGTGGAGGCAGAGCCTTTTTGTCCATGACTCTCTCTTTACAAAGTAGAAAAAGACTTCAATCCCCATAATAACAGTCTAATTTTTTTTTTTTTTAAACAGGAAAAAAAGCATTAAAAAAGTAAAGTAATAAATAAAAGTATTTCTCAAATCTAATTTAACAGACTTCTTGAACTACTAAAATGGTGATTTCATAGAGCAGAAGAACAGAGGTATTTACTGGGAAAGGGAAGAGTTTCTTAGTATACAATGGAAATGAAAATGGCATTATAATCTACAGAATAGACTGTTTGAGCAGGAAAAAAAGATAAGCTTTCCAGCATATGGGGCATCACAGGATGTAGAAATGAAATAAGCAATATCAAGGATTTTGAAGTTAGCATGAAAGCAAAATTCTGGTTTGTTTTACCCACTTATTATTTTTAATTAAGATATCTCTATTCTTGCTGAATTAATAGAACTGTAATACAGCCAAAAACATAAATCCATTGTCTAAAATTCAAATAATTCAAGTTTGGATGAACCTCTTTTATAATGGGTTTGAAACAAAACGTGATTTTACATTCAAGGACTTCGTTCCAGAAACATCACCTCAATCCCTCAGCAGAAAGGTGCTCACAAAAATTCAGGTCTTCTCCAACCTAAATAATTCTATGATTCTATGATTCTGTGACTCTTACCATCTTTTATTCATTTTGAGGCTTTCATCTTTGCACTCTGCACACTTGCACCTATTTTAAGGTGATTGACCTGTGGCTGAAAGTTCTCTTGCCTGACCCTGCTGTACAATATTAAAATTGCAAATGTTTCTCTATGATGATTTTCCCTTCTAAAAGAAAAGCTTATCTAATATAAGCATAACATGTGAAAAATCTATCTCAAGACTATCCACAGTGCTTTTGCTGTCATTTTATCTTTTCCACCCTTGTTTCCCTTTTGAAATTATTGGGAAAGTTAACGGGAAGTTTTAATAAAGGTATCTGTAGTGATATAAAATGTGTCTCAAGTTTGTATTCAGTTAATGAGATTTTTTTTTCAATGCAACAATTTATAGAATTAGACTATTATACCTTATTGTGGATTTTATAACAGTTTAGGTATTTATGTTAAACATTTTGCATTTGTGCTGCTGATCAACTA
This sequence comes from Origma solitaria, assembly GCA_013397895.1. Classification (NCBI taxonomy): domain Eukaryota; kingdom Metazoa; phylum Chordata; class Aves; order Passeriformes; family Acanthizidae; genus Origma; species Origma solitaria. The sequence continues at coordinate 336,181 of VZRL01003386.1, forward strand.
CATTTTCAGTCGTTATATATGGGATCCTGTATCAGTTTTAAGAACCTCCAATTTACTTCAAATAGGGGTTTAGTCAGATAAACCCTCAGTGTAATTTGTGAGAATGAAAGCAAACAGAGGAAAAAACCCCAAACTAATAAAACAATACATAAAGTTATTGTAAGAAATAAAATTTTGCAACAGTGTCAGAACAGAGTACTTACAATTTTGCAACAAAATGCTCTTAATTTAGTGACCAGTGGAAAATTCGTGATGTCAATAAAACAAAAAATAGTAATTCAAGGGTGGATTTCTAGTCAGGAAAAAGACCAATTACTTGAATTCCAGCACTCCTTCTTTACAGCTAACACAAACAGGGACAACAGCAGATTATAGCTGCAGCCAAACAGAATTGGAACTGGAGCAGCCAACTCAGTCCTGAAAGAATTTGTTCATTGCAATCCATTAGTCAATTCCATGTAAATCTTGAAGTGACCTATAGTAGACTTTCTAATATTAAAAATCTTTTACTTGTCAAAAGGACCAGTATCACTGCAGAGGACTTGTTCTCCTGGCTGTCAATGTGCTTTACAGGTTTGACTACAACGAGGCCACATCCTTTCATTTCTGCACAGGAATGAACGGATTGTAGCAAATTCCTTGGGTGACTCAGTGCACTAAATCACTACCTTTCCCATGAAGAATACTATTCAGCTTCTGCCTCCTCTCAGGAAGCAACTCACATTTTGTAGAAGAGCTTTTTATTCAAATAAACACCAAACAATAAACTGGCTTTTCAAAAAGGATGCTCTCTTAAAGTGGCAGTGACATCCTGTGCCTTAATCCACTCCCCTGACTCAAGCAATAAAGTGACAAATGAAATCAGTGACTGTTGAGAAATAACCATGTTCAGTTCAACTGGATACACACACACTCTTCCCTTGAACAAATCTATCCTTTAAGAAAGTAGTCCTTAAAGTTACAGTGCCAGGCTGCAAGTTATAAAACAAAACAGCAACAAAAACCCCGAAAAAAAACCCAAAACCAAAAACATAAACAAACCTTTAAAACATATGGCTAGAGAATAAATAATAGATCAAATTGACAGTTGATCAGCTGATATACCATATTAGTTCCAGAGAAGTAGCTGAAGATGTGTTTCTGAGCGTGTCAGGTACACTTCTGTTCACAAACCCCGTGACAATATTCTATGGTAATGGCTCTAAATGCTGTTGGAAGCCACGTTATTATATCTATTACTGTGGAATACTGCAGTATTTGTTTTTAATAAGCATTATGTCTAGACTTCCCTCCAGTGTGTTCATGTTCACAGAAGCTGATCAATAGTTACTTTACTTACTCTATTGAGTTTCAGCACATTAATTAATGTATCCCTCAGTAATCATCGCAGACCTCATCACTGGATCAAAGAAAAGAGATTGAAATTGGTTTGGTTAACAATGAAGTCATTTGTCCTTCTCTCTTACGACCTTATCCAAGGAGAACAAAAGTGTAAAAAGCTTCCAGGTCAGAACAGTAACTTTATAAACGCATATGGGCCAGGCAAAAGTCCCATTTCTATCTCTCTTAATCTTTGCTTTACGTTTCATATCAATTGATAAAATCATAATCTTTGCAAAAAGGTCTATTCCAGAGAGAATAGAGTGTAATCTCTTGATTAAAATTCACTTTCCTAAATATTTTTTATTAAAAATTGCACAACATGCAGCTACTGTTTTAGAGCTGACAATACTATGAAAAAGCACACATCAGTCAGAAATTTAATGCTTATGTGGTTTAGTTCAACACATTGATGATTTCTAACATTTCCATTTCCTGAATTATTGTTTTATGACTTAAAAACACTCTTTCTTGACTACACACATATAATATGACAGCAGAAGTCACTACTACAGGTTTATGAACTGGGACGTGGTTGTAAATCAACATTGAAAATCATGGCAGTTTGCCACATTAATTTAGATTTTGAGTGCCAGACAGGAGTTGCTATTTCTTAAAGCAGTTTATGCCTTGATTTCTGGAAGAAAAAAAAAAAAGTCTGGTATCACTCATGAGCAATGTTGGCACAGATTCTGTGGCGGTAACTGCTGTTGGTGAGACACTTGTTTCAGGAACATGCTGCCAGAGTCCCTACAGGGCAGCTGTACCACAGGAGGCTCCCAGTGAGAATTGGAGAAGGCTGTTCATTTTATGGAGCTCTCATTTTGCCAGTGTGTTAACATGTCCTTCTCCATCTCTTCCCATGGAAACAGCCAAGGCAGGCTGCTGAGAGCGAGATCTGGAAAGAAGTGTGGGCTGTAGGTTCCTGCCACAGGCAGGTGCTACCAGACTTTCATCTGAGTGCATTTTATCTGCTGACTGATACCACAGACAAATCAAATTATTAAAATGGAAGTTATGGCAGAATCCTGTCTTTGTAAACTTATATGGAATGACTCCATACAAAAGCTTGAAAACTCAGGGTGTTTTGCAAGTTTCAGTTAACTGGATTTCCATGTACCAATTTTTAGGATATTTCAGGTATAAAAATGTTAATTTTCACCTAAGTTACACTCTTGCGCATCATGCAGAGAAAATGAGAAGTGCAGTTCTAGGAGGAAGTACCCAAACAGGATATTGCTTTTCAATAAATCTTTGTAAACCATTTCTAGTTCTTTCTTTCAGTCTCTCTGTTTTTGACTCCCTTGCTAGGCAAAGCAAACCAATGCTAAACATACTAAAATAAATGTTTTCTGGGTAACTGAAAACCTGTTTCAAAATATTTCTTTCGACAGCACACTAATCCACTGTTTCTCTTTTCCCTGTGGTGTTCAGGCTCTACTGGGGTGCTTAGTCTACTTGCAGAATCACTGAGATTGCCACCTCTGATTCATTACTCAAATATGGCAGAAGTATGCTGAATTTCCATTACTCCTACTTTTCATGTTGTGGATCTTTGGAAAAATCCCTATTACTTGAACTAGCAGAACAGCATTTAAGAAAGTATTTAACTCCATTATAGTTCCTGAAGGGTCAAATATCAGAACTTCTGCCCATTCGATTTTAGAAATGAGTTTGAAGCATTTATTCCTAGCAGACCACTGCCCAAAACAGACAGGAAAAACTGCAAACAATATTTTCTAAAATCGATTGCTAAAATATTCTTATAAAAAAGGCTCATGTTTCTTTTTCAATTGGAAAATTGTCTGTAGGAGATAAAGTAAGTACCAAGGTTAAATTTTCTGTATTCTTTGTGGGCACATTGTCAGTGCCTAATGAAAAACAAAACAAGGAAAACAGCTGCCTTTGTTGTGTCCCTGTAAGGGAAGTGGCCATTTTTATCTACTCTGGATCCATTCAGGGTCAGATTCTTCTCTCAGTGGAATTTGGAATTTGCATTGGGAGAAACAGGCTCCCTTTCTGCAAAAAGAATATAATTATTATATTATAATATAATATAACATAATGCAACCCTACTGCATTTCAAAACCTGAACATATTAACATTCTAAGAAACCCCAAACAATAGAAGACAGAGCTCTGAATGTCTAATGTGTCATTATAATGAATGTCATTAACTACAAATTAAACAGCATGCAGTACATCCTGATTTTCCTCCTCTAAATCACAAGAACTGAAAAATTAATGATTGCTGTTTTGTTCCTTTTTCCTTTGTATTTCTTAGAATTTTCTGACTGTTTTTCTCCTTGGCAAGTCATGGTTATTTCCCTAATACAAAAGATACTTAACTAAGGAGAGTCCACAGCTCTGAACAGAGCATACATCTGAATGTCACTCAATAATAAAACAAGATTGACCTAAGGAGCTGCATTTATCTGTTTAGCCGTGTGACTGAGAATTAGTTTATTCCCAAATGGAATGGGTACATGACAGTATTGCCATACTGACTTGAAAGCTTGGACAATAAAGGTTTAATTGCTTTCACTGTTGTAAAATGTAACTTAAGAAATGAGGGCATTTTGAACATATTAAAAAAATACATTTACTTTCAGGGCCATTACAATTTTTCTGCATATAAGAAGGTTTCTTAGCATACAGAAAAGATGAGGAATCTGTAAAGCTCTCTTACTTTTCTTGCTTTTGGGACTGAGTTAAATGAATATATTTCTACAAAACGAAAGCAGTTATTTGAGACCCAACTTGTCCAAATCCTGATCCCTTTTACAAAGAGTATTTGCTACAAATCCAGGTTGCTGTTTCCATATGCAACTCTGCTGCCTCTGTGCTGTTTTGATTCAATACTTTCCTGAGAATGATATTTACTTTTGCCAAATTATCACCAAATAGTTTTCACAAACAAGTCCAAGCAAACTGGTTGTCTCTTACTCTGCTCTTTTGCCATAACAATGTAAGAATAGCTGTAATGAGTCAAATGAAATATCCATTTAGTGCATCATCTCTCTCTGCAAATTGCATTACTGGATGCCCTGGGAAGAATACAGGCTGGTCCTAGGAACATCCCAAATATATTTGAAAAAGAGATAATGATGTGTCTTATTCTCTACCACCAACCTTTGTTTTTCCACAGTAAAAATAACTGTGATGCCATGGCCTGAACAGAAGCCTTTGCTCCATCCAGCCGGCTCCCAGGCAGAACAAACACAGGACTAGGCATTCAATGCAGTGCCATGTGCTGCAAATATCCCCAGTGAAGACAGCTCTTATGCAGTTTTGAATTGTTATTTTAATAAACAAACTTGCCTCCCTTTGCTGTTTTCCTGTATCTGTCCTAGGATAAGTTGGAAAAGGAAAAGAAGAAGAAAGAAGAAGAAAAATTGAAAGAAAGGTTGAAAAAGGAGGGGCTGCACAGCTGCATGATATGACGGCTTCGCCACCATTCCATGGATATTGTGATCATCTGGGTTTTGGGTTGAAGCATCCGTGATGGGCTGCACAGATACAGTAGCAGTCGTTACACTGGCCACACACCATTATTTCCTGAAGGCTTTAAATGAGTTCGTTCTCTTTTTGCTTTTTATATTTAAAATATCGATGAATAATTAAATGAATAAGTGGACAAATAATCACACCCTCTCTCCTTTAAAAACATGTGTTTCTAGAATATGTGTTTGCCATCCAAGTCATGCCTAATGAATAAGTCATAGGGATACCACAAGATGTTTGCCACCCAGGTTGTGTATTACACAGCTAGATCTTAAATTTCCTTGTCACCTCTGCAATTTTTGCTGTATAAACTTTCTTCTATCTAGAGCTCAATTCTTTGTGTAAAGGTTTTTACAGCCAGGTTAATTTATGTGTAGTTTAGTGGGATATGTGGTACTACCAGTGAATAATTTGGAAACAGGCTGCTTTAAAAAAAACCCTTCCAAAAAATTCTGTCACATCTCCTCTTATTTATGAGAATATTCTCATAACTTTTAAATGGCTCATGTTAGACAGAATAAATTGCCCCCTACTCCAGCAAAAGTTTCATGAAAATTCAGAGATTTTTTTCTCTTGGTATTCTAACATGTCTCCAGTATGTGTTTAATGGAATTATATTTTAGCAAAGGAAAGCTCAGCTCTTTTTCCACAAATATCAAACCTTGCTTTTTTTTTTCAAATCGTCTTGCTGAAGCTGCCTTTTTAAACACTAGTGGAAAGCCAGTGTCTCTGGCTGTAGGGAGATGGTCCTTATTGGGTGTATTGCCAGAAAATTTGAATACCAGTGCAATCCACAACAGCAAAAAAGACCAGAAGTTTACACACTTCCAGGTCTGTCTTGCCTAGAAAGACTGTCAAAAACCCCCATATAACAGGGCAGGGTCCAGGGAGTCCAGGTGAAGGAGAGCTGAGCACACATCAGTGAGAAATGCAGAAACAACTTCCTTTACCTGGTGCCAGGGGTACTATTCAATTTCTTTGTACACATACTAATATTGTCCTACTTAGTCCCTGCTTTTTCTGCATAAGTAATTTGGTCTAAAATCTGGAAAACTGCTAAAGAGTTCAATGGTTTTGGAGTAAACTCAGCTGGTAAGGGGAGCCTTGGGGCCTTGAGTGGCAATTGCCCCATGACAGCTCTGTGGATATAGAACCACAACTGCCTACCCTTCTTAAGACCTCTTAATAATACTTTATAACTCTTTTACCCCAAGCTGGCATCTCAGTTTTTAATTCTTCTTTTTCCATATAAAAGCATGCAAACAACAAATTTTTTTTCTGAAATCCTCCCACACAGAGGATGCTTAGACTTTACACTCCTTTTAAAGTATTGTTCATCCAGCTCACTTTGAACTTTAAAGCTTTTTACTGAGATAACAGGATCTACAGTGTGAGATCAAGCTTAGAAATCACAGCTTGAAATGCCCATCCAGGGGAAGTCATGCAGAAAATGAAACATATCTGGCAGAACAAGACTATGGTCGGAGTGACAAGACAAAGTCAAGGAAAAGGGCAATGAGGAGAACCCCAGACAGGAAAAGGCACCCTGGTGTTACTGGGAAAAAAAGAGGGTAAAGATGTGGAGAAAATGAAGAGTTAAAACTCACCTAGCAAGACTGAGATTGAAGTGCGTGAACAATCCCAGCTCCCCCCTCTTTCCAGGAAAGGTCATCCTGTGAGGAAACATTTTCTTGTCTCTGTGTCTCTGCTTTTATTTTGGGCTTTATCTGGGGGAATTTTGTCTTGGTTCAACTGTGTCTTTTTCAAAATGTGCAAACTCCTAGATGTGGAAGGAAAGGAGAGGAAAGGAAAGGAGCAGAAAGGAGCGGAAAGGAGGGGAAAGGAGCGGAAAGGAGCGGAAAGGAAAGGAAAGGAAAGGAAAGGAAAGGAAAGGAAAGGAAAGGAAAGGAAAGGAAAGGAAAGGAAAGGAAAAAAGTAAAAGAATACATACTTCTGATATTCATGACTGGAGTTGTACATGAAATTGTGACTAGATGCAACTGGAATATAAGTGTATGGCAGCTCCCCCTGTATAACTGAGAGGGTTCAGGGAGCACTAATAGGCAAGAAGCACAACTTTTCCCTCATTTAATTAATCTATTGAAAGCACAAACCCAGACTAATGTTAAAACTAAGTCTTGCTGTTCTTTCGTGTAATGAACTTCTCTGACAATAATTTATGGTATGTTTCAAAGCAGTTGTGATGCCTTGTTGTTTGGATAACATTTATGCTTAATGAAAAATAATTAAAAAAATATTACTAGGGGTTTTTTTTAAATTTAACTAACTCAATTTTATTCCTCCCCATTCACATCTAATACATAAAATGCATATAGGTAATGTGAATTTAAGAAATTGAACTCCATTGACTCCAGTTGATTTTTGGTTTTTTGAAAATTAATAAGCTGAAGTAATATAAATATGAAAAGCACATAGTAGAAAGTCTGTAATTATTTAAAAAATATATTTTTGCAAATCATATTTTAGCTCTCTCATACTATGGATAAGTAAATCCAATAAATCTATTAATCTATACCCAATTAATCTAAAATTAATAAATTCAGACAGGATTTTTCAGTGTTAATTGGGAGGAGGATACTAATGGTGGTTCTTTACTGGTCTCAAACAAATAACTTTCAGGCAACCTTTAAGACACTGAAAGTGTAGAGAAGAAAAGATTAGATTTAAAAAAAGAACCTTTTTTTCCTTGAAGGAGATTTTCTGCCCTTAAGTGAGGAAATTGCACTGAATAGCACTGAGTTATTATAGAAGAGACCTTTCTGTACATCCAGCAGGACAGATAGAAACATAAGGCTTTAGGGCAGTATGAAAGCAACTAAATGATCTAAATTGTTCTTATAAGTTACCAATGAAAAAAAAAAAAAAGGAAAAACCTGAGAATTATGTCTCAATATAGAATACCATTTTTTTCTTGCTATATGACATATTTCTCTCTTTCGAAAATTAACTGAGTGCTTTTCTGCAAATTTTTCACTTACGCATAAATTAGTTTTTAAATATAATATTTGAGTATACTGATCTATTAACGTGAAACTATGTGTCGATATAAAGACAAAAATGTGTTCTTTTCGAGTACGTGAATGCACATGTCTATACACATGGACAGATATGTGATTTTGCTTTCAGGTTTTTTTTAAGTTTCATATGAATATACCAAAAGCATAGGCTTGTATGAAACTTTAAAAAATAATTAAAAAAATAAATAAAATCCCTCTTCCATTATTGCTTTGTCTATTTCAGTCTTCCCAGCATATGTTCCTGTCGTCTGCCTGCACTGCCATTTATAAACACTAAGACAGAGAGACAGATTCTTAAAAAAAAAAAAAAAAACCCAACAAAAACCACAAAACGTTTATTTTGGTTTAATTTTTTCATTTTAAAAAATCATTAAAAATGACGTTGTCCTCTAATTTTTGCTCTATGAAGCAGCTGCTGTTGTCAAGCTGTTGTCTTTGTTACAGCATCTTTGTGAGAGACTGCAAAATCCCCACATTTGGGGATTTTGTTTGTTTATTTGTTTTTAAATATGACATCTTTCTTTTAGTTTGAGACAGCCTTTAATGAAAGAGACCTCTCTTTCTAACCCTTATTTCTCTTTTAAAAGTTCCACTTCTGGAGAAGAACAGACCCAGATGCTCAGCTGGAGAAACCATGATAACTTAATGTAATTTACACCAATTAAAGCTATGGGGCATGGAAATTATGCCAACAGCCACTGTTTGGATTATATAGAATGATGATTTAAATGGGCTAATGTTAGAATGGTAGTCAACATATGAAGAATAACTGATCTACTTTTTCATAATTTAGGCCTCTTTGCTCATCTTTTTGCAAGGATGGCTATGTTTCCAGCACACAGGGAGAAAATGATGCTTTTTAATATTTTCTTAATCTCTTTTCCAAGAGAGAGGGTAGAGAGTGAGAAAGGAAGATTATCCAGCTAAACTGGACAGCACAGGGCTCTGAAAAGATCCCATTTGGTGTGTTCATACACCTGAGTTTTGTGAACAATACAGCAACAGCAGATATCTAATAACAAAATTCCATTACATTAATATTTATTGGTGATTATTCTATCTATTTTTTTTCTGATAATGAATATAACAATATCTGATTTTCAGAGGTTAAATATTTAATGTGGGTTTTTTATGTTTCTCTGAGCTCTGGTAAGGCAGCACATTTTAGGGTTTTTACATTTGTGTGACCCAAATCCCATTGTCATATCTTGAAATTATGAAAAAGCATCTTCTCTTCTATGTGGGAAACAGAATTTTTGTACGTCTTTATATGCTGGTCCAGATGAATCCATCACAAATATAAACAATTTGGACTTTTAATGTGAATGAGGTCTTTCCCATCTGAGATTTGATATGTCCCAAAAATTTTGTCTTTGCATTTTAAATACACAAGTCCAAAGACAGCAACACTCAGCCTCACTACCTAGAATCAGGTATTTCAGTTTAGAGTTTTTCAAGACTCTTTCCTCAGCCTGTATTCTGTAATTGATCTATGTTCCATTTCATGATATAATGTGCATAGTTCTGAGAAATCTTTATAAAGAACCTTGCAAACAACAAAGCACGAAAAATATATCTTTTCTGAAAACCCATCTGTAGCTGAAAATGGTTCTCTGCATGATCCCATGAACAGTTTATACTGACATAATTGGGTGGGAATACAAAAATAGTAAGAAAGATGGAAGTGGAAATTGAACTTTACTGGCATTTAATTTCTTAATATATAAATTTTTGGTCTTAGGGCATGCACTTCCATTGGTTGAAACTTTTCACACTTCCTTTTTATACCAACTAGATTTCCTTGAACTGGAAAACAAGAGAATATGTTCATTGTATAAATTAAGGTCAAACTGATTTTTCAGTGCTGCAATTAAAAATAAGTTTTCCTGTATGAAATACAAGTCAATTTCAAATGTGTCCTTCATGAGAGCCATCTGAAGTTTCTGCTAGAAGCTATGAAATCTGCTTACAATGTTTTCTGAAGCGCAAAGTTCTGAAGATCAGTTTCCTTCTCTTTGCAGGAAAGAGAGAGTTTTTAACTGACTTACATAGCTTAATTTTCACTCCCAAATATGAGGTTAATTTTGTTCTGGACATGCATTTATAAGTTCAAATCTCTCTATACCCACATCAATAGCATCTAAGAACACTGTAATAAACCAAACACATCTCTGCATGTGTTATCTGTGTATGGGTATGCATGTTTATATCATATTTAACAAGATTGTTGAGTGAGAAATCTATGTATCCCTTTATTTTTTGATGTCTTGGGTCTCAATAAAAAGCTAATCGTATCCATTATGTATATAGCAAATCAACTCCTATTTACAAGAACACATATATATTAATCATGTTGCATGATAGAGTGATTCCCAAGAATATAATCTTTTTATATATATAATGTGTAATGGGTAGCTCAGTTTACAGCTGATGTTTAATTAGGAGCTTGCAGTTGCAATAAACTTTTTTTTTTTATTGCACTCAGCCAAGGTACAGTATAATGAAATGTAAGTGACCCAAACTAAATGGAAGCACTGAAGTAGATAATGTGGCAATATATCAAGTAAAATACACTGGTTCTGCAGTCAGTTCATGCCCTAATGGCAGAAAAAGGGTTTGAAAGCCACTTTAACCATAAGTAGTGTGTTTATGTATTATTCACAGTAGCAAATAATTGCAAAATGTCAACATTTCATTTTCCTCTTAAGAATTTCTTTTGATTAGTGACCTAATTAACCATTAAAAAGGGAAAAAGAAGTATGTATTTTTTTTTTATTTTTAAACCGTGAATATGAGAAGCAGGAGCGTTCCTTACTAGAAAGTAATTTATGATCTCCGAATGTCACAGTCACCATTAGTAGTCTTTAAGTGATCAGAAATAAAATAAATAAAACAGTCCACTGTCTTTATAGAGTGTTATTCTGCATTATGTATGTATGCATGTATTTATTATTGTTGGTGACATTTCTTATGAGCACGAGATAAGAAGTGCAAATATTTCAACAGTTTTCTGATTAATTTATTTTCTCTTTTTTAAAAATTTATTTTTTATTTCTTTTCTTTTTCTGCTGCATTTCCCAGAAATTCTGCAAACTGCATGGAAGAAGTAGTGGAGAAAAATCTGCCATAATCTGCCTGTACCAGTGTCATGCGTTCTCAACCACTACAGACCCCATGCTCAGCTTCCTAAGTCCTATTTCACACTGCTATTACAACACACACAACAACGTAAGGCTGGATTTAGGACCTGATTCTTTCACCAAATGATAAATGGGGACAAAGAATTACAGATGTTCACTAGTTTCTTTAATATGATTATCAGCTACCTGCAGGTGGCTCTCCTTAATTTAACATGTTAGTAGACATTTTTATTATTGTCATTATTCTTTCTGTGTTTTTGTAGCAGTCCCTAGGAGGGTATGCTTTGGACTATGACAACCCTGTTCTAGGCTCCATGCAAATACAGAACCCCAAAGATGTTCCTTGCTGTGGAGCATCCACAAAATGAGACCAAACTCACTATGCAAGGAAAAGGACAGAGAGATTGGAGACTTATCTGGGAAATATATCTGTGTCTAGTTCGTGGACATGATGTACACATATATAATTCCTTGCAATCACTTCTCAGAGGTATTTAAATGTCTTAGGAATTAATGAAATTGATTGATGGCCAAGACTCCATCTCTGAGTATGAGCAGAATTATGCTATGTGTGAACAGCTCTGCATTCAAATTTGTGAAGATTCCACTTCTCACCATTTTTGCGTCTCTGAAAGAAAATCTTGTGTCACAACTTTTAGCATACACCTTCCACAATGCACTGCTGACAGATTACATGTTCTTATTAGATAATTTCCTGGCATGTGTGCTCCTGAGAGGCAAATCTCTGTTCTGCTAAATTACAAAGAATTATTTCATCCTGATGCTCTACTTTTCCTGAGTGAGTACTACCTGCTTTGTTATACAGTTTTTAAGTTGCTGTTTAAGTGGTGCTTTAAAAATTGTACTCTAAGCAGAATATCCAAGACAGACTGGGTGGAGAAAAATCTTTAAGGAGTTAGTGCTTAGAGCTTGGCATACTGGTGAACTCAGCTGAGTGTCTGATCAATTTTCACACTTCCAAACCCCTCTTGATTTTTTTGGTACATGTTTCTTTGTCAGCCATAATGACATTATCTGGCTATCCAATCCAAGCTGGTGCTTTCACTGAATTCAATAGGTTTCAGATCAAGAATCAGTCTTGTTCAACATGACTTAGGAAGTCCATGGATCAACCAAAATCTAAAATATTTTCTCCTGGTGATATGTCTTTCAGGGTTAGAGATGAAAATCCAGACGTGTGTTTATTCATGATTTAGTTCATATGAATCCACTGTTTGTGGGTTGCGGGCTTTTAAGAAGTTTACACTTGAGATTTCTGGTAGGGTTCACCTTATGCTAGATATGCAGTAAAGATAGCATCCCTTCTGCCATTATGGAAACATTGCTGTGTGGAGAAGTCAATGCACTCTTGGTTTGTCCATGCACATAAGATAAAATATAAATTACTTTCAGTCCAGAAACATAAAATAAACACCACTTTTTCTTACATTTCTTCTTATGTTTAGCTTTTTATTAAAATACAAAACCAGAGTAAAAACAGTGAACCAAACCCCTAAAAGTAAACTTACTGGTTTGCCACAACCCCATAACAAAGGAGGAACAGAGGCCCAGAAAAATAAAATTAATTTTTTAAAAAAGAACTTAAAAATGTTTTCATTTTATACTTACTGACTCCTGGAGAGTTCAAAATAGCCATTCACAGCCCCTGCTCTGAACCATAGTTAAAACAAATATGCATATCTGTGCTGGGTCTGGCTGGGATAGAGTTCATTTTCTGTCTATTCATTTCATGGCTGAGCACCTGCCCGCCCATGGGAAGTAGTGGATGAATTCCTTGTTTTGCTTCACTTGTGTGTGCTGCTTTTGTTTCACCTGTTAAATTGTCTTTATTTACAGCCAGAATATTCCTCACTTTCACTTTTCCAATTCTCTCCCCCAAGCCCATCACAGGGGGAGTGAGAGCAGCTGTGTGGGACTGAGTTTCACCTGGGGTTAAGCCATGACAACATCCATCTGAATTTCGTGTCTGAGGTTTAATTTGTTACAGCATACTGCTGCCCTAACTGACCATTAGTGAAATTAATATATTGCTGAAGAGGTAAAGAACATCAGTTTAAACCTTATTCCCCAGGTCTATGTTAATGCATAAACCTTGTGTTTGCTGCAGGATGTGAAGGAGTAAATCATGATTTACTATGAGTCATTCAATAAAACAAACCAAGCTAACTTGAACATGTGTTTGCATACACAGCTATTAAAGAATTGATCATCTAAACATGGTTTGTAGACGTTTGTACAACAAAAATCTTGGATTGTAAGAGAATTTTAAGTGTTTCAACTATTTTTTCTTCCTCTAGGGCAAATGGGGAGGAATAAGTGTAGAAGAATCTTATCTAAATTATGCAAAGCTCATCAGTATTTCTATATTAAATAACAATTGAATGGCATAACTTTACAATATGGGAATGAGCTTAGGTCACTTATAGCTCCTTAGTTTGTTTAGGTCAATGAATTCCTACTCAAATCGTGTTCGTGTTATTATCAAATGTCCTGTTCATATATGAGAATTTCTTCATGATTTTAGGGAAGTCTTTCTTCCTGGAGTGCACCAGGGAAAAAGGAGAAATTCTTAATTAAAGAATCAGAGAATCATTTATGTTGGGAAAGACCTTTGAGACCATCAAGCCTTGACATAAAACAATGCTGCCAAGCTCACCACCAAATCTTGCCCCTAAGCATCACATTTGCACATTTGAGATACTTCAAGGGTGGTGATTGCACCCCTTTCCTGGGCAGCCTGTTCCAGTGCTAGATAAACCTTTTGGTGAAAAAATTATTCCTAAAATCCAATCTAAACTTTCCCTAGTACAACTTGAGGCTATTTCCAGTCATCCTATCACTTGCTATTTGGTAGAAGAGTCTGAATCCCATCTTGCTGCAATCTTAAGGAGTTGTGCAGAGCCAGAAGTTCCCCTCTGAGCCTCCTTTTCCCCAGGCTGAGACCCCCCAGCTCCCTCAGCTGTTCCTCGTCAGACTTGCGCTCCAGACCCTGCACCACCTTCATTATTCTTCTTTGTAAACACTCCAGCACTGCAATGTATTGAGCAGCAAAATTTGATATAGGTAATATGAGGAATAAAGAGACAAAAACTGTTATGTCCAAAGATAAGCCTAAAAAAGTGCAATGCCATGTAAAATTTTTCTTAAAACACATACACACACCCATCCCTACCTCTATATTTGCTATACTAAAAACATTTTCCTTTTCCTGTGCCATAATACATTGTCTCCTGAGTTTTAAGAGTGTTTATATGCCTAAGGAACCTTGGAAACTGAATCACCAAAATGGTTTGCCCTGAAATAAGTGGGGAGGGGGGGAAAGAAGAAAAATATATATGCCTGATGCACAATTGGTATCTGCAGAGCAGTGATAGCTGTTTATTTATTTTAATGAAACATTTTGTCCTGCTCCAGTACAGGCTTCCCACAGGACCACAGCCTCCATTTTGTATCCCCCTGCTCAAGTGTGGGGTGCTCCAGGGGCTGAAATTGAATCTCTGCTCTCCTGTGGACCTCCACAGGCTGCAGGGGCACAGATTCCTTTCAAATTTCTCTTTTCCCCATTTTTCCCCCTTTTTTTCACCCCAGAGATGTTTCCACCATGGTGATGGACTTGGCCTTGGGCAACACTGAGTTCATCTTGGAGATGACTGACATTGGCTCCATCAGACAAGGAGGAAGTTTCTGGTAGCTCCTCACGTAAATCACCCCTCTAGTCCCACCCTGCTCCCTAAACCTTGACACACAAACCTCATACAGGCACACACATATGGAAAAAGCTTGGGATATGGGCATCCAGATCCTTCAAGGGCATAGCCAACTCTCAGAAAGTGGATCTAGGACAGCAGAGGTGATCTCAAAGGAGTGTGTGAATTGTTCCTGTTTGAAATGCAAAGTTCAGGTGTGTCTCTCTCCTTGGTGGTAAAACTATTCTATGCACGTCAGGCATGAACAAACTTGGCAGTCTGGGGAGAGTCCCAGGGAATAATATGTGCAGAAAGACATGTTGTCACCTGGGTTTGGAAAGGAAAGACTGGGAGAAGGGTAATAGGAAATAATGTCTTAAAATTAACATGGATTAAGATCAAGATTGTGATATCCAGAGTAGTAGAAGAAGTGCAAACAGCAGCTTTGAATATATTTCCATGGAAGTAGAGTGTTTGACAAAAAACAAAACATTTCATGCAAGGCTTCTTGACTTTTAGAAGTCTTTTGCTGGGAAAGTCTATGAAGTTCAAGCTGGATGGTTACATCTGATGAGAGAAAGAGAGTAAGAAACAGAAAATAAGATTGTTGAAGACCTAACAATATTTGCAAGATTTTTCTTTTTTATTTAGAAGACCACAGAAATATCAAAATTTTTTTGCAAAGGTGTACTGTTGTCCCTTCTATAACCTTTCACTTACTTTGAGAAGAAACGATCAGTCTCTCTCTCTCTTTATATAAAAATTAAATGTCCCCCTCCTTTCCCCTCCACACTTTTGTATTTTTTTTTTAGATACTTCATTGATGGGAAGTCCAAGATTGTCTATGAATTAAATCAGGCTTTTCATCTGGTTTCTCACAGATCCATAGATGTAATGGACAGAGAGGACCATTCTGATCTTTGAGTCTGACCCCATGCAAAACTACCATAGGTTTTCCTTGAAACAATTACTGATGCAAATCCAGCATCTTTGCTTGAACGAGAGGGTTATCTTCAGAAACAAAACAAAATTATGTTTTAAATACAACTCTCAAAATATGTAGAGATTTTCATTTTTTGATCATCTTTTTTCAAGCACATTTTTTGTGTGAATAAAACAAAATATGTCTTCTTAATGCAGAAATATTCAACACATTTCAACCATGCAGTGCTGACACGGCTAATTCATCCCACTGAAGAATTTTGAAATGTATGGAAGAACACAAAAGAGATCATTAGTAAAAGAACCATAAGTGGTTACTTCTCTAAAGCTCAGCTTCTTTACTGTTCTGTTACACTGGGAGATGCCTACAGAGAACAAAGCCTTCCAAAATTTCTCCATAACACTGTTAAGACAATGGGCCTCTACAGTAAACCTGAGCTGTCAGCCAGGAACCACTGGACCGTTTCAAGTGCTTTGCTTCCATTCTGCCTCTGCTGCTCAAAAATGCACGCTGTCAAGCAGTCCTGTGTGCTCCTAGCACATGAAGTTACAAAAAAAAAGGTTATATGCTTAGTCACAGGATGGGAGAAAACTTATGCACCTTGTTGATCATTCCACTGGAACTGCTCAGAGCCTGTGATTTTGGTACTTGAGTTTAACAAAAAGAGAATTTGCAAACTTTGGCCAGCCAGCAATGTTTCTAGATTAATTATTCATCCTCAGTTTCTGAGGACTTTCCCAGAAGGGGGAAATTACAAAGCAAGACCCCAGTCACTGAACCAAGTGTTTCAGAGGCAAATGTTGTGACTTCCCAACATGTACTCAACATGACATATATCCTCAATTTCCTGTTTAACCACTCAGTTCTGATAGAAGCAACAGAGAAGATTTCATTCCAGAAAGTTGCTCAGGATATATGGAAGGCTGAAGACCTGGACAAGAAGTTGCAGCAGCTGTCTTTAAGTGGAGCAGAAATATGAAGGGGAACAAATGTCTGTTTAATGCCCTGCTCAGACAGGTTAGTCAAGGAACAGTCTAAGCCCAGGCCTTTTGTAGTGCTATTTGCTGATGTTCAGGAACAAATAGTGACAGGGTTTCAGAAATGTCTTTTCTTTGACCTTATGTAAAGCCAATTTGCTAAGCTGAGTAGTTCTTTTGGTATTTATTAGTGCTTCTTTTATTTCAATTTTATGCTGTGTAGAAAGCAAATGACAGTAGAAGTGAGTCAGAGCTGTTCAGGTGGAAAAACAATGAAGGAAGGAAAAGAGGAAAAAGCCACCTAAGTAAAGGTATCATAAAAGACAGGATTTGGTCTTTCCTTCTCAGTCATTGCTTTTTCTGAAGGTCATAATTCCTGTGTCAACCTACAAGTCCTTTGACATATGAAGAGGGAGAGCAAGACAAAACTTTTATGAAGTTTCAAATAACAGACATTTCCTCTGATGGAGGACACCTTTGACTCAAAACAAGGACAAACTTTCAAGTTAGAGACAACTTCAGAGTTGTATAAGGTTGCTCAGGGTCATATCGAGTCACATTTCGAATATCTCTGAAGATGGAGATTCTATGGCTTCTCTTGACAACCTCTTCCAGTGCTAAGGCAACTCCTTGATTTAAACATTTCTAGTGATGAAAAATCCAACATAACCCTTGACATGTCATTCCCACACATTGTTCATTACATTTCCTGTTAAATCTTGGTTTTATTTATAGTTCAAATTTCTCTAGCTTCAACTTACACCCACTCAATCTTATTTTTATTTTGTCTTCTAAACTCTTTTATTCAAATTCCTTTTCTTGCATTTATAAGAAACATATTTATAACCTATGGTCGTGTCACCCCTATTTATAAGCTGAATAGATCAGGTACCTTGAATGTCTCCTGACGAGGCATATTTAATCCATTCATCATCTATAAAGCTTTTCTCTGAAACCTATCTTGGTTTCGCACATTGTTTAAAAGTTGGCCATGAAAAGTGGATACACAATTCAAGAGAGAATTGTAACTATTTCAAATAAAGTAATAATATAGGCACACAGCTTTTTTAGCTTTTATATCAAGTGCTTCTTGATTCCAGTTTTAGAGTCCAGATGCAATTCTTTTCAGGGTCTGAACCTGCTAGATGACAAATACCAACAAAAAGGGCTGATCAATTCCCTAGACTCATTCTATGTACATTGTACTTTTCAAGAACACATTTGACTTTTTATGCAGTAGGGGGTACTTGTCATTGCATTTTGCAATCTGGCTTTCAATATGATGGATCAAAAATTCATACAAGGTCACTATAACAACAACAACAACAATAAATTTCATCGATGTATAAATCAGGGACCTCTGTGGTGAGGTAGTGACATTCAATACACAGAGAAGCGATTTCAGAAACATTCTCTAAATTTCATAAGCTTGTGATTAGAGCAAGAGACCCAGAGCATTCCTTTGAGATTCCAGGGAAAAGACTGGCATAACAAACTGCAGTCAAGTCAGCAGTTACTCTTTCAACACATATGCAGACATCTTTCTGAACAAAGTTCATTTCTGCAGGCTGATTTATAACCTCAGACTGAATTAGGCATGGCTGACGAGCCTGATAGTTAACCCAGGGCTAGTAGTGACAAGAAGATGTTAACAAAGTTCTGCAGTCACGTCCTTTGGATCTGTGGCCTGATGGTGCAAGGATGTGCCAGTAGTTCTCTGTGCCAGGCAATCAAATATTCACTATTTGCAGGGCCTGGGATATTTTCTTTAGGGGATATTCTGTACCATGTTCACAGATCAGGGCATTTAGAGATTGATTTAGTATTCCCAAGTATTCCTGTACCAGACCAGGAGCAGAGAGCCCTTCTAGCCTGAATCTCATGTGAAAACTATTCCCAGTTCCCTGTGAATTAAAACATTATTTGGAGGGAAAAAAAAGGTGCCTAATGGATTAAAATCTTTTTTGTGCCAGCAAACCCAGGTCCTGAATGTACGTCTGAAAAGTGGACATGAATCCTGAATATTTTTCCGAAGCCTCATTTGAGATATTTTAAGAGTCAAATTTTCTTTACTGCTGCCTGTGTTCACTTCTTATAAACTCCACCAGAAGCCTGGAGAGCCCAGCAGCGCAGAAAATTGAGCCTCAACCAGACTCTGAAGAACTGACGCAATCAGGCCACAAGCTCCTTTTTAAACAAGGCTTAGCAATGACCCATAAAAAGAGATCCCTTGTCTTTGAAATACAGCCTCAGCAAATTCTCTGTCAATTAAAATGTATTAAAAGAAAAATGATGTTTAAAAAACAAAAAGTGTAGCTTTATTCCCCCCCGCCCCCGAATGACTGTGGCATACAAAGAAAACTTTTCTAATTTAGAAAGCTTAACCCTCATTCCTTGCTTATACCCTCGCCTGAAACATACACATACTTGAATTTAATTGGGTTCCAGACAGTTCAATACAGCAGATAAATTTCTTCTTGCAAAGTATTGCTTGCTGACATTTTTTTTTAGTAGCAAAAACAGTGAGAAAGTTTATGTACAGAAAGTTAAGGGGAATGTGATTGCTGGACACAATAAAAACTCAGTTTAGTTCATACACTATTTTACACAGGTTGCAATTTATTTGAAAAGCTTCTGGCATTCTGTAGACAATAAGAAGGTCATAAAATCCCTTCTTTTCTGAAAACCATCCAGTTTAAAACTTTCTGTATGAAAGAAGCAAAAATCTTCCACAGCTCTACCTAATCTTCCCCAGAGGACAAATGTATTGTTATTTCAAACCTATTAGTGGGTACTTTCAGTGCAGATGGGGAGTGCTGTGAGACAGCCAGCCTGACTACACAGAGCCTCTTTCCCCAGCCGAAATAAACCTTTGTGACCCTAAGAACATCCCACGGTGGACAGAGCATGAAAGGGGGCTGATATAATTTAATCTCTGTTTCTGAACAGCTGTTAAAATTTTATGTATCTTTGATTCCTGAGAACCAGCAACATTTCTGGAATTGGAGTTTAGCATATGGCTTCAGAAATCTGCAATAGCAGCTGTGTTAATAAATTGTTTTAAATCTTGACATATGTGTATAGGTTTATTTTTCTACTAAGCAGTTCAACAGATTTCCATGAGCTAATCTATAACTCAGCATACTAGACAGTAATTCCATTTAGTGTATTATATATCCCATACCTAATGCCAGGAGGTGAATCCAAATCACAAGCTTCCAGGGAATAGATAGCTGAAGTCCATCTTTTCCATATATTTTTTTAAATTTTATTTTTACTTTTTTCTTTTTTTTCCCTTTTTCTTTCTATTTTTTTCTTTTTTCTTTTTTTGTTTTTACCCTCAGAAGAGTCTATTTGTGGTCAATTAGACTGATTTGTGCACACACTAAAGCAAAAAGTCAGTGCAATTCTGCATGTGTCTGTATGTTGAACTAGAAGTCTCCCTATAACAAGTCCTCTCATTTTTGATGTTGCTAGTTCTTGGTAGTTCAGGCATAGCTTAATTCACTCCAGCAGAGTTACATTCTCTTATGCAAGCAGCAAATTTGGTCCACCAGCTGCAAGATCAGCTGTAATGTATCAGTATCCTTTATCTAAAAGAATTGTTGGCTGGATGTTTATGCTGGGAAAAAAAGTAATTAGAAAAGATGTCTATATGATTAATCTTTAGTTCTTTATATGAAATGAGGCAAATTATCAATCATTTTAATTTAAAAATAAACAAATATTGAGTATCTTTTCTCGTAAATGTGTTATTTTTCAGTGAGAATTGCTGAGCATGAATTATTAAATATTATATTGAAGTTCTATAGCCTATCACACTTTCAAAATAGATTATCTTAATAGAAAAAAAACCTTTAAAATATATGACTATATTAATTCATTATAAAATTTTGCATCAAAAACATATACAGTTACCATCACTTTTGATTTAGCATCAGTTGTCAGGGCTTTGCTCTTTCTGTTTTTTCAAAAGCTCATGGAGTCATGAGAATTTCTGCAAAGCTCAGCCTTCACAAAGAAAATTTGTGAATTCTCAATTAAAGGTTGGGAAAGTGGGGCAAATTTATATATATTGCACAAGCTCAGGAACATTATACGCAAAAGATGTTACCCCTAGCTGTCCATGGCACAGACAGGTTTTTAACAAGATTGTTGTAAGAGCAAATATTTCTCAGAACAAGCAGCATTTTGAGTCCTGTACTCCACCTATCTATGTATTCACATGGACTCAATAAGACTTTAGCACCTTTTTGCAACATTAAAACCTTTTATCAGACTTGGACGGCAGGTTAGCAGACAAGAGAGGAGGCAAGAACCAGTAAACTAGTAGAACAGAATCGCTCATTCTTCTTTGTTGTAGAAAAGAAACCAACCTGAAGAGTGAAAAATTCTCTGACATAATTTTCAGAATTATTTATAATTTTGCAAAGACACAATTTTTCAGGAGCAAACATAAATAACATTACCAATATCACAGTCAACATTGCTGATCGTACTCTTTTTTTTTTTTTTTTTCTTTTCTCCCCAAGGGTATTCTGTCTCAATTGTGTTACACACAGTTTTACAAAAAAACCAGTGTAAAACCTAACAGAGCATGATAAACTTGCTACGGGATTTTCAAAACCAATATATATTGCAAGGATGCAATTTTCTGCAAAATTCTGTATAATAGCTTAACAATTCCATAGAAAGATGTCCTTCTTTACCGCATTATGCTGTTTCTCAGAATATCTTATATATAACTCTACTCTTGTCCATCTTTTAAATCCTGTTGTGCCAGAACAAAATAAAAGAAGATTACATTTATATGCCATCTTACATCTGAATAAGTCAAAAATCATGTTAGGAGGTACCTAGCACCATGAATGTAACCATATCTGGTGTGAAGGGTGTGCAGGATCACCTTGTCTGAATGTGCACGAATAAATACTCTACACATGTCAATGAACAGAGGCAGATTTAGATAAAGAAGATTATATTACCACTGCATTTGGAAAGATGTTCTTCAGGATTTGTGGAAGCCAAAACAAGTTAAGGATGTGTTAGAAAAACAGCATTCTGGAACTATTTGGATGTGATGGGTGCTGCTCTGGGGTAGGACGGAGACCAGATGACCTGGTGCAATTTTTTGCTGCTTCAGTTTTATGTATAATTGAATATGGAACAAGAGACAAATATGCAAAATATTATGGCCAGGACAGATTTGCAATGAAAGACTGTCCGTACCACTGTTCAGTTTTTAGCCAGGCTGAAAAGCAGGTTCCATGGGTGTTCTGGAATGGTCTGGCCTGGCTTTGATCCTGAAACAAGAACTTGTCAGGGTGTGCTGATACCAGCATTTGACTTGATATGAAGACTGTACCTATCTCTAGTTTGGCGTCACCAAGAAGTTCAGAGCACCTGGATGAGATTTTTTTAGGGAGAAAAAAACCAAACATAACCAAACTAAAATAAAACAAAACCAAAACCAAAACCAAACCAAACCAAACAAACAAACAAACAAACCCAAACCCCTCCCCCCCCCCCAAAAAAAAAAAAAATCCAAGAATATACAGAACCTATATGCATCAACCTTAAGTAACAGTAGTTCAGTCCACAAGATACGACTGGTCCTGGGCTCCTGGGCTGATGGAATCCTCATAATGCATATGGCCATATGGTCACCCACACCAAATGCTTTTCCTTGGAGATATACTCCTATTGCACTACTTTTAATGCAAATAGAGCTTCTGAAAAGTTTCTGTATAGTCTAATGGCCTTTTGATGCACGGAGGATAGAGCTGAAATGCAATAGATCCTCAGGCAGGATACTAGGCCTGTTCTTCTGGACTGAAAATGAGTGCAATGCAGCAATCAAGGACCTCAGAGGAAGCAGAATGTGACTACCTAAATTGCGTTTATTTCCTTGGCCTTGGCAGAAGCTGATCTGCAAGATATTTGTATTTCAACCTCCAAATAAGTGTTAAAGAAAAAAAAAGACTCGTTATTAATGATGTAACCTACTAATCAGAACTCAAAACAATTGTATTTCTTTCAGAATAAGTATATTTTAATTACAGAAAATTGGAATTAATGCTACATATTTTTGCAAGGGATTTTTATTAGGCATACCACACAGCCTTTAAAACAACACAAAATAAATGTTTTTATGCTACAGTATTTTTTCAAACTATGCAGAATGCTAATGAATCATTGTATTTTGTGATAACTGAGTAGTGGTTTACAATTATGACCGCTTTTTCCTTTTTTTTTTTTTAATTATGACTATTTTTTCTAGCATTAGTCTTTCAAAAATCTCAAAAACTACCTGTCACTGGTATTGAATAAATTATAGAAATAATCCAATATGAAACAATATCATTAGTGGTTATCTGTTGTTATATTTTGGTCACACATTACCAACAATGCTAAATCATTGCCTGCTGTGAATTTAAGCAGAGACTGAGTTCTTAAACTATTAGTTTCTATTGCCTTGTCTTGCCTTGCCTTGCCTTGCCTTGCCTTGCCTTGCCCTGCCTTCCCTTCCCTTTCTTTTTTTTTCCTCCTTCTTCTTCTGTCTTCTTCTTATTTTTCTTTCCCCCCTTTTTTTTTTTCTTCAGGACACACATCTGTGAGGGTCTGCTTGTTGCAGCTGGGCTGTGGCTTTCCCAGATAAACCCATTACATCACTGTCCTTATTTGGAGCTGCCAATTTCAGAGGCAGAAGAGATTTTACAAGGCCAGCTTTAGCCTCTTGCTTCTTTTCTCCTGCTGTTCTCAAGCTGTGGTACATAGGGGAGTTTCAGCTAATAAACTTTATGATATTTTCAGCATTTTATTGCCCCAGCAGCAGGCCAGCATCTTCTTGTGTCATGAGCTGAACAAATCTCTGACAATCTGAGTACAAATTAATCTGGTTGTTCCCTGACCTTACTGCTGTTCTAAAGCTGCACTAAGGAAAACAAAAGAGGTGAAAAGTCTTGTTTATATAATTTCTGTTCCAGACGATCCAAACTTTCACATGCATTACATATAAGGTAGATTCAGACTGATTCTTTCAGAATTCAAGCCATAAAGTAAGGGAAAGACCAAGACTGGGAAAATAAAGTTAATATTTTCAGCAGAAACATTTGCCTGAGCCACAAGAATATGCATGGCTTACCAGTTTTCAGTTTTATTCAATGTATTTATTATGAATGCTTGAATTTAATGGCTCCTACCAGACAGTGGAGGGTGGATGGTCTATGGCACTTTAGCCAAATATTTCTACCATACTTTTGTGATCTCTCTCCTGGTATCCTCTTTCCACCCCAGTCCAAGATGCACAAGGCATTGACACCTATTAATCAATTCTGGCCAACTTTACCATGCTAGTTTATGGCTTGTAGTCAAAGAAATACTGAGAACTACCCTAAACAGTGTTGCACAACTTGCCAGATGCTTTTCTAACAAAATCGAACTGAGAATGCAAACAAAAACCTCCACAATGGTTGAGTTTTCTGGGTTGCTGTTTTTCAGGGTTGGATTTTTCAGGCTTTTTTCTTGCTTTATTTTGTTTTGAAGCCTTCCTGAAAGGGAGTGATAGCTTAGTCATACACAGTAGGCAGCTGAGCATTCTAAAGATAGGAAATGCAATCATTGTTCAAAAATATTTTAGTTACCTTTCCATCCCTGAGAAACAACTCTAATTTTACATTAATTCAGAAATCTGAAAAGAAACCATAAAATATAAGCTTCCCAAAACAGCCAAGTGTAGACTTCTATGATATTTTCCAGGATGCTCAGATTCATTCACAGTGGGAAGAAAAGGAGGAAAAAAGAAGTTGAAATTTTGTTCTATTAAGACCCACATTGAGAGTTTGAGCTTTTGAACTTTTACAGCTAAAACCAGACACTTGTATGAAACATTAGGTACTTTCATTTTTATGTGGCCTTGTGACAATAGATATGGGCTTACTCTACCTTATGTTACTACTTTTCTAGAAAGCAGTTACATGCCCTAAGCCAGTCGACTGGCTTCTCTCTATAGGCAGTGAAAAAAGAAAAATACTTTCAGGAGGGGGTTCTTCTCATCAGAATTAGAGTGACTAAGATAACATATAAATCACCTTCTGGAAGTAGCTTCTCTTTTCAACAAAGACAACATAGAGAATCTTAGGGGAAAAAGACTATGGCAGGTTTAAAGCTAAAAAAGAGAAATCCTGTCCTTTCCAAGTTCATTTTAATAACTTAAAATAATACAGCTTTTAAAAAATAGTATTATTTGTTAAATATTAAATTAATAAGTTTGGAAATTAGTGGAATATTAAAATAAAATATTTCCTTATCTCTAGGTATTTCTTCATAATATTTATACAGCAGAAGGAAAGCAGGGAGAGCACAGAAACACCCACATGTTTTGACAGATGAAGTCTGTCCCTAATATGAAAACTCCTACTAATGCACTACAGTTATTGTAGTAAAAGTAGAGCTCCACATCAGGATTATAAACCGGAATAAGTGATAAGTAATGCAGATACATGAAGAAAAAAAAAATGGATCCTGTCCCAGGGAATTAAAAAATTATCAACACACATCCATTTAACCATTAAAAAGAAAGCTGAAGTTGACTTTGATTGACACAGCAGAAGTACTGTACGTGTATGATGAATGGATACCACCTTTGCAAGGATCAGATGGATGTAATACAACCAGATGTAACAAATAGACAGATACAGCTATTAGGAAGGACCAAGAGGTACAGATAGACATCTAATTAAAGTAGATGGACAGCCAGATAGTTAAAAGAAGAATAAGGATGTGACAAACAGACAGGGACTTGGGCATAACCCTTCATAGCACCTGTTTATCTTTATCTGTCAAGTACCATCCTGTCTTTAAAGAAAGGACCGCCATTCCCCTTTTGTTCAGCACAGTTCGTCTAGATCATCTGTTTATACAAGCCTTGAATCAAACCTTCACGCTCAGCTGTGACTGCAAGGATGACTTTAGCCCAGTTACGCAGTGTTCAGAACATTCTGCTCTGCACGAGCATGGCACCAGATGAGCCCGTGTGATGGTGGTGGGGAAGGACAAAAAAGAGAGCACACAGCGAACCCCCCTATTAGGAGTTGTTCAATTAAGTATTCATTTCACAGTAATATCAGTAATATTTTTTTTTAAATAAATCTGAGGCATCTTTGTACCTTTAAGCTCAATAGTTTTCTGCATTAGCTTGATATGCATATCAAAATGTGCAGTATTTCTTAAATTGGTAGATAGGGCAGGTTTGGCATTAACATTTATGCATTTAAGTTTCATAGTCATGTGCTTGGAATACATTTCTCCTTCAAAGATTTGTACGGCTTTCAGCTTGTAATTTATTGCTGGGTATATTAGGTACACTGAGTCCTTCTGATTCACAGCTTTCTAATCGGCTATTTAGAGTTTACACCAAGCAGAAAATCAATGTATTCAATATGTAGTAGCTCTCTCGTTAACTCTAGTCATTTGCTTAAAGAGTAATGTTGAGCTGATAATTGAAATATGGTCTAAATCATGCATTTTAATTTAAAATAAAAAATCCTTGAAATATTATTAATTTAATCCTTTTTTTCTCTCTCCTCTCTCTCCCTCTAAAGGACATATTTATTTCAGATCCTGCTTTGGGATCCTAAATCCATGGCTGACTAGGATTTCAGAATAATAACATCTTTTATTTCATACGGCATCCTACAGAAATCTTGAAACACTTTGTAAATATTCTGTTGAAAAACTGCCACTTCTGGGGTATGAAATATAGCATTTAGAAGCATCCAGGAACATCTTACAGCATTTCAGAACCAGATATAAAGAATATTTGATCCAAGGGAAGAGTAGAGATAGAGTTTATGAAAGGCTGATTATGTGAAAATTTGGCTAGAGGTTCCAGTGGGTGACATAGGTATTTTGTTTGGTTAGTTCATTAGGGGGTTTTTGTTTGGTTAGCGTGGTTTAAGTTTCTGTTCGCTTTTTTCAGTGCTTTTAAAAAAGGAAAGGAAAAGAAAGG
>VZRL01003390.1:0-11745 GCA_013397895.1 Origma solitaria
TATATATATATACAAACACACACCAGTACGTATACACACATATGCATACATACCTGCCCTCAATCCAATTTTGTACCTTTCTGTCATTGTTCTGATCCTCTAAAGCAGCCCAGCTCTTCTCATCTTCCTTTGCAAGCTGATCTCACACTTCCAAGCACTCTGGCTGCCCTGCTCTGCAAATACAAAACGTCTTTATCCTGAGAGCAGCAGAACTATAAACTTTTACAAGTAAGCTCTCAGCCACTCTCTTTTACAACTTTATTTAATACTTTTCTATTCTTACTTATAATTACTCTTTAAAATAGCCACTTGCCCTTTATGTATCTATAGTATAATGGAAGCTAAGTGATAACTGACAGTCAACTGGTAATACCAGAAAACCATTAAGGAGAGAAACAAACTCCTATCTTACAGAATCAGTATTGATGTGCTCCTGAAGTACATTAAGCTGTTCCAAAAAACACCGATTTTCATTCAATTTCTAACAGTATAGCCCTCAAGTATTTCAATAATTCCTGAAGAGCATTCTCATCATCCTTCCAAATTCACCTCAATAAAACTTCATTACAATCTACTCATTGCTAGTGGGGTGGGTGGGGTGTTGGGGAGAATTACTGGTAAAAGACATCACTTCAGGCTCCAGATATCCCAAACTGCAAGCTCCTGAAGACAAGTAAAATATTTAGGGAAGTATGACTATACGGTTACTGCTTTTACTTCCTTGCCACTCATCTCCATTTCCAACACTCAGTAAATCAAGCGATCTTGTCTCTCTACACAACCATAGCTTACAGGCTCTAGCAGGGCACAGAAAGTGAAGCCAGACCCTCGTCACAGTTTCAAAATGTCCTTAGAAGAATGGTGTTCATGCAACTCGGACAGAAAGACAAGATGCAGTATGATTTTTGGAAGATCTTGTTTTCAACTTGTACTAGCAGACTTAAAACTGTCTGAACTATTCGCAGGGAAAGGACTCACTTAAGAGTAAACAAAAATATGAAGGAGGATACTGTGACTATCAGAACCCCAAATGAAAAAATTATTCTGAAAAAAAATTGCAATTTCTGTGACTTAACTGAGAAGCAACAATAGCCTTTAAAGGAGTCGAGCTAATATGAATACAACTGTGATTCATTTCAGATATAATGGATTACAGTTTTTAAAAAGGAAAAAAAAAAGGAAAGAAAGGAACATGCCTCCAAGTTGCCAATTTAGGCAAAAATATCCTGAGCCAAGTCTGGAGAGCTTCCTCGCAGGGTAATCCAGTCAAGGGAAAGAACAATTGCAGTAACAGCCACTTTCTCTCTACACCAACTTGACAGAGAAAAGTAGGTTGAGGTGCCTTATTTTTTACATTAAGAACACAAGGTAGAAAGATTGAAGATCTCATCCAGCTTTGTGCACCATAATCACGTGGCCAGGAACAAAACATAACTCTTCCAAACCCACTGCAGTGATTCATCCTTAAGTCCCACTTGCCTCCTCTAATAACTTGCATACAGAGAAGTTGGACAGAACCTGCAAAGCCCCAGAAACACTCAGAGGTCCAACAGCCATTCAGTGTTTTTATGTAAGATTGTCTCTTTCTTTTTTTGACTAATCCAATCACTTGAAAACAAGAAGAGGCTTTATCTGTGGAACCATCTGAACATTACTGATCTCTCTGCAATGGCCTCTTCCAAGAAATTTCTGGCATCTCCAAACCCCTGAAATCTAATGCCAAGATGTCAGAGACCACTCTGAACTGGCCTAGTTTTCTCCTCCAGAGCAATTTCCATTAAACATACTACGTAAAATGACAACCAAAAAACTGTATTAGGCTTATGTTGCCTAACTCTTGGATATGTGTCTGTGATCCATACATTTATATGGCCACTGGTCAGAGAAAGAGTAAATACCTCACATTGTAGCAGCAGAGTGCTCATCATGTTCTTCCAGCTTCATCTACCCTGACTAGTGCAACTATTTCAGCTCAGGACAAGCAAGACTCTGCTGCTGCTGAGCATTTCAACACATTTAAAAAAGAAGAAAACATACTTAAATTAGCAGGATGGCATAGGGTAGTAGGTAGTCTTTGAGTAGGTTATTCCAAGACATTTACATTACATATGTGAAGAAACTTAACACCTTGAAATCCCCCAAAAGGGGGAAAAAAAAAAAAAAAGCAGCTGGAACCAAACAACCTGGAGCACAGATTTCATATTCTCCCAAAAAGAGGTATTGCTGGGAGCTACTGTTGCAGTGCCTTAGATTTTCTGCCTTAAAAGCTCAAGCTGTCCAAGCACAGCAAATGGCAATAATTCATCCTTGAGGTGAAAAGAGACCACAATGCTTAAGTGTACACAGGAATACTTGTATCACTTGAATCTTTTTCCTGTGAATCAAGAAAAAGGTAATTTGTGTTTCATTTATCCTTCTTTAAAACACTTCATTTTTAATGCTTGGGTTTATCCAGTGTTCCTTCCAAATGAACAGTCCCAATCCTCATATATTCTTTCAGCTTTTAGTCCCAGTATTTTAGAGGAATTCAGGTACTATGGTGGGAAGTATCTCAGGAGAGATTTCTGCCACTTGCCTCTTCTCTACCTGTTTGTTTTTCAATTTCAGTTGAACTGAATCAGAGCAAGAATCATCTTGCTCCTATTTCTTAAGAAGGAGTGAGTCTCATCACTACAACTTCACATTCTATCACCATCTTAATAGGGATTAGTTTTAATATTACATTACCATTTGGTTCTTCAGAGTTTGGATAACTGCTTGTACAACACTGTACCAAAAGAACTTGCCTTCTATTGCTTGGCTTGCAATTTTCCATTTGGGCCAGTGGCTTGCTGAAGTTTTGTTCCCCTCATGCTTAAGAGATGCTTCAATTGGAATTACCTCCCTTCAGGCACTGCAGCACTCTTTGAAGAGGGCTTCTTTCCTCACTACACCTTTTCTGTGGGTTTTTCAACCTCTTGCTCAGCCTCCAGCACTCTCTCTGCAGAAACACTACTTAGAAAATGTTGGTGCAGCACTTTCTTTGCCTACTTCATGTGGCAGTCAAATAAAGCACTGAGGACTACAAAAATGTTTTTCCTTCCTCATAAAGGTCCTTACAAGGGACCTCTGCCAGCACATAATCTTCCTCAAAAGTCAGTCTTTCAGCAAGTCTATTTATACAGAAAAGAACAGCCTTGCAAACTTGCTATTCATTGGCAGCTGAACTTACCCTTGTGCTCACCTACTGAGTAAGGAAAATGGTGTGGCACACAATCCTTACGTTCTGACAGTCCCCTGGAAAAAGGGGCTGGAAGCAACCAGATTTATTTAGTTGACCCCCACTGATGTCCACCAGGGGAGAATCACACACTTTTTTTCTACCTTAATACACCTAAAACTCATGAATTCTTGAGCTTCACCCATATAATTCTTATCTCTGTACAAAGTGCCACGTGGAAAACAAGGAAAATGTTTTAACTTTCAGAAAAGATAAAGTGGAAGTAATTGTGATGCTAAAGATGAAAAACTGACAGATCCTTCACTTCCTTTCTCTTCTGTCTCAAATATGGCCTCCAAGTACCACTCAGCAAAGCAAGCAGCTTCACAGATGCTGGAACCCATCACATGCCAACAAAGCTTGGAGAGGAGGCATCTTTGCTGGCAGAGGGGCAAAGAATAAATTACAGGAGTATGTCTATGGCACATATATTACAATCACTACAGCCCTAGGTCTAACCCTGCCAAAAGGTGCCACAGATTTCAAGCTAATGGAAAGAAAAGTATAAAATGAGATTTTATATTCCATTAAGGATTGTGAGAACTTCATCTTTATAGCACAAGAGTGCTCTGGGAAGACGTACAGATCTCTATATGGCTGCCGTCCCAGTGACCTTGCCACAAGTCCGCAGAGCTGTTCTGTGTTCCATAAGATGTCATTCTCATGAAATTAGCACTTTAATAACCCTGGCTGCAAGTACTCAGTGTGGCAAAGCAATATCCACGTACTCACAACAAGCACTGCCTTCCAGGAAGCTATCAAAGCCCAGTCAGATTACAAAACCTTAAAGCATATCCTGCAAGGCATAGACACAGACGTGCAGTCTTTAGGGGACACCAGTTGTGACAAGATGTCACAAGCACAAAAAAATAAACCTCCACAAATATGTTTCTGGCCAATGGAACAGGAAGGTATCCCACGTCAGAAATGAAGCTCTTTACACTAATTCGTTTAGCCAGCACCCCAGTTATGAAAATGAAGGGCTTTTTCGAAGGTCATACAAAAGTAGCCCAGGAAAGATGCTGACCTGTTTATAGCACTGGACTGGTAAACAGCCCAGCTTTTGGTCAGTCAGCATATACTACAGCACTACCAAACAGTGAGGAAGTGCAGCACTAGGACCAACTCAGCAACCATATTCCATTTGAGAGCTACTGCACTCCCAGTATGCTTTGTTATCAAGGACATGTTTTTGAGAATTTGTCAATTAACTGCAGTAGAGCCGCCCCATCTTGTTATTTAAACGCAAACTTTGCAATGTTAAGCTGAGTACCAAACTTAATAACCCACTCCTCAGGAGCATAAACATCATAAAAAAAGTCAAGCATTTTCATAATGCTTTGCTAATGAGGGTCAGGGCCTGACTGGACTTGTTTTGGCCTCCAGCCTAGCAACAGTTTCTGTATTGGCCAAACTCTGGTAAGTCTACTATTATTTTAAAATAATTTGCATATTTCCTGCCTTCCATGGAGACTCTTGCCACAAACCACCTGGCTCAAACATGGCTCAAACATCTAATACTGCTACTTTTCAAGATAATAATTTGATGGTACAGAAAACCTGCACTTAACTGTAAACAACTACTTAATGTAAAAACAGACAGCTCTGCATACTGAGCTTGCTCCATTAATTATGGCATGAGTTTTGAGAGAACCAAAAACTGTGGACTAAATGTATATATATTTCATTCACTGACTAGTCACAATCTAGATCTGTAAACTAAGCAAACTGAACCAGCCCAGGGTTCCAAACTTTTATTTCCGGGTTATCTCTTAACTGTCAGCAACCAAAAAGCACCAACACTAAATTTCTCTTGTTTTAGTATTCAATGCTAGATAACATTACAATCATATTTAACTCATAACTGAAGAGAAGGCAGAACTGCATACTCTTTCAGCAACTCCAAATAAAATACCTGCATTCTTAAATCATTTTCTCAACAATTTCTAGCAACAAAAAAAGTTAAAGTTAGATGTACATGTGAAGTAAACCAAATCTAGACACAAAATATGTTTTTCTGACAGAGAGTTTAGATGTCAAAAACAATATCAGAATTTGAATTTCCATGAAAATACTTAGCAAGAAGATAAAGCACAAGATGGAATAAAGAAAATACGATAAACAATGTGAATGCAACTAAACCAAAGGAGGCAATAAAAGTGAATGACCAGACTAATGGCACAAGGAGAGGTGGTTGCTGACTCCACCTCACCCTACAAGGAGCAGAAGAACAATTAACTTCCGCAGAACCAGTACTGCAGTGAATCAGAGCACTTATTATAACTTTGTGGTGACTGCTTTTAGCTAAAGAAACAAGACCAGGGTCCATCCTTAAGACTGTCAACGATTTTATTTCCTATACCAATAGAAACTATCTCATCTGCACACTAAAATGAACTTATGAAGGAAAAATCCTCAAATTACAGTTAACCTAATTTGGAGTTTATCACAGCATTATCTTCTCAATTCACCAATCGTATTAGAGGATGAACCTACTGGCAAAGGCAAGTTCTTTCTGAAGCTATGCAACTTCACCCCTTCTGCCCCTCTGCTGCACCAAGATGCATTCACCAGATCTGCTTTCAAATATGCCGGGAATTCCCTGCTGAACACTGCAATGCCTGCCAAAATACACATTTTCTACTGCACTATATTTTCAAAGCGTCTACCACAATGCCACTCTGAAAAAAATCACCACTTCATATTCCAACATTTAACATTCAACAATAAAAACCCTGCTAAATCAGAAGAAAACACTAAATCTTATACAAATCTACATGACATACACATGAAAACCAGAACAAAGTCAGACAGACACACAGACATGAAAGAACATTTCCCTGTCTGTGTGTTTCCTCGTTGATCTTTGGCCATGACCAAGCAATCATTATAGCTGTTGTGTAATGTTGGAGTGTAACAATAAATACAAATTATTGCAGAGTCTGCCACACAACAGCATAAGTCTCCACTACCATACAACCAAGTCCTGCAGAGAAACAACAAAATTTCATACTTCTGGCATCAAGAACAGTAATGGCAATAGGTACAGCTCAATGCTGTGTAGGGATTGCAGAGAAAGAACACTGCTGGGTTTTTTAAAACAGTATGAAATTCTAAGCTTCCAGACCAAGTTTCAAAGAAAAGCTCGTGAAGAAACATATACCAAAGCAAGCAAGGAGTTAAGCACAAGGTTCCAACTTTACAGTAAATTGTAGAGACTAAAGCAGGAAGTCAGGCTGCAGCCAAGAGACAAGAAATTGAGAAAAGCATGAAATCCTATCAACTGCAAGCCATAACATTTTTATTCACGTGTACATGTAAGCATATGTACACACCTACAGACAAGCCTAATCTTTCTTCAGTGCCTTAAAAGAAAGCATCAGTCAGTTAACACTCTGGGAAAAAAACAGCTTTGGGACTGTACAGGAAGATTTTAAGCTATTTCAATCTAAATTACCAGCAGTTCTCCACCACAATTACCAACATGTTACCAAGACACAGTAACTAAGGAAAAAAATTGCATGTCCAGTAACTTGAGAACCATTTCTTTACTACAAGGTTAAGTTACACTCACTTTGAACTGAATCACAACTTTCTTTGAGTGTGAAAACTAATGGGCACAAGGCTAGCTAACTCTGTATTTTTAAACTGCATTGAATTGAAATGTTTCCAAACTTCACTAATAAAATATTAAGGTAGTGTAGTACTGCTACCCCATACCCTTTCAGATTATGTAAATGAACAGATCTTAGACCTGAAAACACAATGAAATACAAAGGTCAGGCACATCAACATGGCAGCAGACCTGCATCTCTGTCCTGCAGCCAAATGAACAGCTGCTGCAAAATACTAAAAGTCATCAACGAAGAAAGAAACAGATAAATTTCTGAGCTAAGTCTTTAGGTCAAAACTGGCTATCACCTGGATAATATTTTAATCCAGAGGTCTTCAATCACAGAAGATGGTCAAACCATACAAATTATTCCTGTGACAAAGAATGTGGTAGCCAGCAACACCTGCCCATGTGCACTGGGCTCTGAGTGTCCCTAAAGCATCAGAACTACCACAGGTACAGAGGTCAGCTACAGACACCACCCAATGCCTCTGGCACAGTCCCCCATCAGATGAGGAGGCCATGAGCAGGTCTTCATCCAGGCATTTGAATGCAAGACACTCGTGGTAAACAGCTCTCCAAAGAGCTGCTCAGACAGATGGGAAGCAGGGCACAGGCCCCATCACTCATTCCAGCTGCAAACTCTTGATCTTGGTTACCAAGTACCAGATGAGAGGGGTAGAAAAAATTATTCCCCTTCCAAATTGTATCAATTACAGGTGGTTAACACTAAAACAATCCTGGTCACTAGCAGGGAAACCTTCAAGAAGGGACTACAAAAAGCAAATAACTGGCAAAAGAGCTAACCTGCTGGACTGCCAGACAATGTCTTCTCCACAAAGATGTCGATATTAAAATTAAGTCAGCAAGATGAAGAGCTTGAAGCAGACACTGTGCAGGACAAAAACTCAGAAAGGTGATTTCTGTGTGCCAAGGGAAATCATTAGAGTGAGCAGAGACATGAGTTTCTTTAAGAAAAATGTCCTCATTCCCCACAGCACAGCTTCAACTGAACTTCACACACTTACCCTCCCCACCTTGTCGCAACCTTCTTGCACTTCCACTCAAACACTTTCCTACTGGAAGAAAAAAAGCAGTGAGCAGTGTAAACCTTGAGCCCCTTCACACTGGTAGATACTTCCTTTCCACTTCCACAATGGAAGGCAGGTCATGGTATTGTTTCCACTGATCATAATGGCCCATCTTGTGTATTACACAAGACCAGACCGAAAAGGCAATAAAGGGATAGGAATTATTTGTCAGAGGTAAGGAACACACGAAAAAAAGGCTACTCGGTTTTCCTTCTCCTTAAATGAGTGGGCTAAAATGCTTTTATAACTCTTCCTGCATCTCCCTTACAATTCATTTCTATGGACACTTCGAAAAAACCTGCTTTTAAAAAAGTTCAGTGTTCTGTAACTTTACTCAGCAAACTGAGTTTCAAAAACAGTGTCTAAATGGCACTTTGTCTAAGAGACAATTTTGTCTGGATCAGCGATTTTCAAATTTTGTGTTAGTGTTCACACCTACAGGATAATTTCCCTTCTGCACCGGTAGTTTGAGAGCCACCAAATGTAGAAGCAAGGCACGTGCCCTGCAGGACATACCCTGTGAAAAGGGAAACGGTGGCTTAGAGAGCAACTCACAGTGAAGTGAAATTACAGGTATGAGAAAGTTCTTCAATGGAGAGTGATAAAAGAAAATGTAGCAGATCAATAAAGCCTACAAGAGGAGAGGAAGTCCATGGCTGGCATGACTTGCTGAGCCTATTCTCAACAAAACACAGCTGGAGAAATTCAGTATCTTCCAGCTATCTTCTTTTGCCTCCATGAGTCACCACCCTCTCCAGCCCAACAGCTCCCTAGCAATACCCTCTACACCCTGTTCTCTGTGCTTTAGGAACTCCAGAGATAGGAACATGCCAACTATTTCATCCATGTATGGCCTGTCCTAGAGTTCAAAACCCACACCCTTTCAAAACAGGCCTTTCCACTCATTCCTATTGCCTTGAATTTGCTGCCCTGACACTGTCCTCATCTTGGCACCAGAAAGTCAGAAAAATCCGGCTGTGTCACAAGCAGGTCTTGTTCTAAAGACAACATGACAGAACCCCTTGTCGAAGTGATTAAGTCACCTGCTTTTCTTTGATCATGCCCAGTTTCATTGTTCAAAGACCTGCAAGGAATATGAATCATGTCTGCATGAGGATACGTGCTCACATGTCTTTCATCCTCCCTGTAATTAACGTAATTTAAAAAAAATTTCTAAAATTTACATACAAACCCTTATTTTAGGCTACTACTCTTAGACCAGATGTTTCAGTCTATGAACAAAACCTCCAAATGAATTCGGGGCAGAAAGTTGCAATATACATTCTCTGAAAAACACCAGTTCTCATTCAGGTTTTTTTTCTGTACAGGATGAAGGCCAGATTCAAAGCCAACATCCTATCTTTGTGAGTTATCCAGTTATCAGTAAGACTGCCTGCAAACCTTGTGAATGCTAGAAATCATGCTGCCTCTGAACACTTTGCAGGAGCAATCTATTCACTGACCTAGAATTTAACATGTAATACTGAACAACTTTTTCAAAGTTGCATCCCCAACTGCACAAACATAATCAGCTCACAAGGCTGCTGAAAGCAGCAGTTCTGCCATCTGTCTCCTTATTCCCACCTCACACTTGTGCAGGCACAAATGTTTGTGAAGCCATGCAATGATCCAGAGAGAACCAAACTCTGAAACCAATCAGGGAAAAATATAAAATTATCATCAGATCATTTCCTGATCTGTACAACCATGCACGCTGGCACAAGCATGGGAATAAACAGAAAATTACATTACTAATTTTAACAGCAGTGCCATTTTCAGAAGTCCAGAAGTTGATGCAGCAACTCTTCACCAGGTCTAGCAACTAAATCTGAAGAACAACATGAATTTGAGAAAAATTGAAATAATTGTACTTAATTTTCTATAGTGTTCTTGGTTAAAGTAAGAAGTGGGAGAAAAAAGTGATCTACTGCTTACTAAGAGGAATCAAAGTGCTTACTGGAAAATATTTCAGTGTTGAGATCTTCACCCCTGCCTCAGTTTCCTCCACTAACAAAACAAAGACAGTAGCACTAATCCATTCAACACAACATTCTGCAACACAAATAAAAAAAACATTATACCAAGGTAATATTGTTACAGAGAGACACAGACAGAATTCAACTCTCTTACAGCAATGAAAGAGTGAAACAACACAAAGCTGATGTTGCAACCTATAGTGGTCTGGGATGGAGAACAGACACAGGACAATGCACAGCAAAATGGCTACTCAGAGCAGCAGTTGCTAAACAGTTGGTAGCTACAAAAGGACAGACATGGATTTGCAAAAGACCTGGGTAAAGAAACTCACAGTGGAGTCTCCCTGCCCTCCTTTCATTATTGGTACTCTGATGAAATCACATAGGAGTTATGAAGAGCATATAGGGAAGACTTGCTGGGGTGGCAGGTTAAGTAGGAATCCACAGAGCTGGGTTGTCATGACAGCAGCTGAAAGTATGCAAGAGATGTATAGATCCTGGGTGTTAGAACAGCAAGGACTACAAATAAGATCATTAATACATTACATTTTTAAACACCAAGAAGCATACACTACATCTCATTAATGAAACACAGACTGCATGGTAACTGTTTGCGTTGGTGAGGGTGCACGAGGGTCCAGGACAAACACGAAAAACTTGTATTCATTAAGTACCGATAAAGCACGGGTTCTCACAGACTCGATACTCATGCTATACGTAAGAGGAAAAAAGTGGCATGCACTCTGGTGGACCAACACACTCGAGTCTCAGCTGGAGCTTGGAAACTCACCACATGAGCTCCATTCCATTTAAAAGCAAAGTAAAACAGCGGAAACTCATTTTCAACAACCCCTTACGTTAACTTTGCATTCAAACGGATTTGGATCATGCAGCAACTCAGTAACTCATCCCAGCTGAGGAAGTAACTTCCTGTCAGAGAGAAGTTACTCCCAGAAGTGTCTGAGCTCTATCTGCAGCAGCACGCCTGGCTCCCCGGCACAGGCAGGCTGTAGGTGCTGACATGCTGGGCAGCATCGTCCTGGCAGGTCACCTCGGAAGGCGGTGGGGCACAGGGTTCAAGACAAACACTGAACAAGAGTGGCCAGGGATGGGAATGATACAGGCCCTTGGTGGACACTCTTGCAAGGAAGCTTGGGAGGCAGAGGGAAGATGGGAGTAACAGGTGTTTATGTGATCTGTTCAAAACTCGGGGAATTTGATGTGGTGGATTACTCAGGGACTCAGGATGTCTAACACTGGGTGATCTTGAGGGGTCATTACAAAGCAAGGACTCTGCACGATTTGAGACCAAAATAGCGTTACAAGTGCCTGGCACAGGGAATGTACAGGTACATCAGTGTTCACAAATCCAGGACTCGCACGACAGGGCTCTTACACTGGGTACTCACCATCCAGCACTGGTGAAGGAGAGGCCCGCACTCATGCAGAACACATGGACAGCGAGAGGCTGCCTAGTGAAGGGGTCCCAGTAGAGACCACTGGTGAAATGAGCGGGGAGCGGGCAACTCGGGCACCGCCGAGCACAACCCAGGAGCGGGGAGAGGACACTGCCCACGGGGTGCGGCGGCCGGAGGTGGCCGCGGAGCCCGGCACAAAGGCGGCCGCTCGGAGTGGGGCGCTGCCGGAGGTGTCAGGGATCACGGGGGAGATGCCACCAGCGAGCCCCGTGCGCGACGGGCCGAGAGGCCGGGCAGGGGTTACGGAGCGGCGGGCAACGCGGCTCTCCCCGGGGCGAGCCCGGCGCGGGCGGGCAGCGCGGCTCCCGGGAGCGGGGGCGCCCGCGGG